>CM021108.1:638780763-638957688 GCA_007115665.2 Sequoiadendron giganteum | reverse complement strand
GGATATCTTTTTACCAGATGGATTGAAAAAAAGAAATAGTATTATTAGCCAAATTTCAATTGGCGTTTTCAACTGTTGTACTGCAGTCTGATCCTCTGTGCAGGTCAGTGATATGTTGTATGATCTTACATGTAATCCTTGAGGCACCTGTGTGTGCCAATAAACAAATAAACAAGTTATTCCATCATCCCACAAATTTGTCAACTTGCATTTGTAGTTTAGCAATTGAATAGCAGTTTGCCAGTGTTCTGGGGAAGGTGTATCAAGAAAATGCAATTTGGGAATGCCCCTCCAAAACAAAATAGCAAAGGGATGTGGCTGGGGTTCCTTGGAAAAGCAGCAACAAAAGAGCAGAGTACTTCCATAGCGGTGGAAGGCACATTGACTTATACAAGGTCTTTCATGTACTAATTACTGCCTATTGGTCAATAGGACACGACTTTTCTAAATTAAAACATCATTTTTTTTGTGCACCCATTTCTTAGCATGAATTATTTTTCCTATTTCCCAATGCAAATGCGTGTATTGGTAGTGTAGTTTCTGGACTTAACTTTGGTGTCATTGTCTTTAAGAAGTCAGGTCAAACTTGAATAGTCATAGAAGGGCAATCATTATTGATGACAACATAACAAGATGGAAGAGTGGAAGTAAATAGGTCAAGTGAGACAAGATCCAACCAACACGCAAAGACAGAATATGACCTTACCCAAGATCTTAAATGTTCAAGGGAACTTTTAATCCAAGAACTCGTCAAAGAAAAACCAAATAGAAACCAAACACCCCAAGAATGTATTTGGAGTAGCTTAGCTGTAACCAAATAAGTTGACTGACTATTGGAAAATTTGTCTAGACTCGTAGCAACACACTATATGGTCTTGCATGATCTTCATGCCAAGAGAGATTGTGAGGCACATCGACAATATATATTACAACAATACAAAAAAAAGTGTTGTTAGGAGGGAGAAGAATGAAGTGAAGATTGATGTTGTACCCTAAGAGACTAATCCAATTGAACTCAAATGAACACGTGAGAAGAAGATATAATGGTCAAGAGGAAGACTAAGAAATCAAATGATCCAATAGATTGCTAGAAGAAGAATGGAGGTTGCAAGGCAACCAACTCTAAATATCCATCAAAAAAATCTCAAAATGAGAATGAAAGAAGAGCCCAATAACAATTGCTAACAAAGAAATCAGAGAATCAATCAAATTTGGGGAATAGTCCACCACTCATGGAAGAAAATTGGATTAAAATTGTTAAGCAACTTCCCCTTCCAATGGAAGTTTAAATCTTGTTAATCAAATTGGATTGAAAGTTGCTAAAGAGTTCGTCAAGTTGACTTGAGTTGACATGACCCCCTCAAATCGAGCAAAATCTCTATTCTAAATGAAATTTGAAGGAAGAAGAGAGAAGCATACAAGAGGAATATTTGAGGTATTACAAAATTGTAATTGGTGGATATTGAAGCAAGAATGTTGTGACAAGGAATGTATTGAAGTAAAAGGAGCTTGAAGGTGATCAAAGTAGTATATGAATTGCCAAGATCATAGAGGATCAAGGATTCATACATGTCTTTACAATGTTGAGATAGTACAAAAAATCTAGGTCAAACTTTCTTGAGAAGGATCCTACCACTTTAGTCACATCAAAGAACAACCAATAATGGTTCTTCCACCATCTAGTTCAAGTTTGAAGAGATAGAGGTTGCCAATATTTATTTGTGATTAGTCTTAAGATTCAATACACCATTGTAAAACATGTGTAACTATTTGGATGGCTAATGGGCAAATTGATGAATGCCATTGGTTGCAGTCATTCCCAAATAGACTCAATGGGGGTGACAATTGATTAATTGACAAATGAAAAATCAATAGAAGAATGTTTGTGGGAAAGATTGTGAAAAGACTTTGAGAAAGTTCAAACCTCTTTGAGACAATAGTGAAATTGTCACTAAAATCTGACACTTGACAAGGAAAACTAAAAATTGTCCATTCGATTGCAAGATCAAATAATTGTTAGATAAATGAGAAAAAGAACTTGTTAATAGCCTAAAGTGAAAGGAAATAAGAAACATTATTTTACTTAATATTACAAGGAGAGAATTACAAGTTATTGATCTATACAAACTTAAGTAACATTTTGAAATAATAACATGTAACATCCCTAGCATAATAGTTAACTCAAATGTACTGTTTTTTTTACAACCAACTCAATTTCTAGCTCTTTTTTATCACCATGAGATGTGGACAAGGTGACAACATATAGAGACTAGAATAAGAACAATGAAAATAACTAGCAAGATATTGGTAGCTAGCCGACCAAATGACATTAATATCAAATCCATAAAATTAATTAATGTCAAAATGGTAGATAATGATATGCAAATTCTAATGATGTCAAATTGGAAAATAACAATTGAAAATGCATCAATGTCAAAATGATAGGCTACATCATTTAACTTCAATAGATGCTAAATCGACAGATAATGTAATAAAAATAAAATGGATCTAATGGATAAACTAACTAGGATCTTCTTGCAATGATAACATAGTTCCAACAATTATCATTGTAAGAAAAGTTGAAAATGTGTGTGGGCGAGAGAAAATCTGCTCTACAACGAGCCGATGTTGGGAAGGTAGCGTCTGTGGACACAAAGTTGGTCGCGGCTGGTGTCCGTGTGCTTTCGGCTTGGGGCTCCTCCTCTGCTCCAGGTGCGTGCGATGGGGGCGCTGTCCCTGTTCCTGCTATTCCATGTTCTGCTAAGGTTCTGAGCTCTGCAATGGCTCCTACGTTTTCGCACTCGGATTTCGCTCCAGCTCCAACGACACCTTTTGTGCCTAGTGCGAATGGGCCCGCTGGGGGCTCCTCTGCCCTGGTGCCTGTGGCTGAGCTTGTTGGTGGGCTTGCAGGCTCCGCTCCTACTCCTCGGTTGGTTCCTCCTGTTGTTGCTGTGGGGAAGGCCAGATCTTTTTCTGATGCTACTAGGGGGGGTGCTCAGCCTCCTTCTCATGTTCGTAGGTCTCTACCTTGTGCCCGGGATTCCCCTATGGTGGTTTGTAGTCCAGAGATTGTGGAGAATGAGGAATATTATCTGAAAACAGGTGTGGTTTGCATATTCAATGACCTGTGGCCCTCCCTCCCAGGTCTCCATGCCTGGGTGACGATTTCTTGGAAGCCTTTGGTCGTTGGGAAAATCGAGCTCTACCCTAGTGCTAGGGGCTTCTTTATTGCTACCTTTGCCTCCCCACTTGAGTGAAATAGTGTTCTAGACAGGGGGTGGATGTGGGGTGTTCATTCTTTGTCCATCAGGCCCTGGTCTCGTTCTTTCAACCCCTTACGGAACCGTTGAACACCAGACCTGTATGGGTTTGTTTGCCTAATTTTCCTCTCCAGTTTTGGGAGGAATCATGCTTCGAGGCCATTGGCAATACCATTGGTCGATTCTTAATGGTGGATTCTACAACTAGGGATTTTGGGCATACTATGGTCGCTCAGTTGTTAGTTGATTTGGACATCTCAAAACCTCTCCATGGGGATGTTGTTTTGCTGGTGGAGGACAGACTTTGGAAGCAGCTATTGGATTATGAGGGCCTCCCCTTTCGGTGTCGAAGATGTTTTTTTGTAGGTCATTTGGCCTTTGCCTGTCCTCATGTCCGCCGCAAGGGCGCTGCGACTTGGTGGAAGGATGCTCTCTTGGACCACCTCATGGTGGGCTCTCCTTCAGATACTTCTTATGTGGGGGTTGAAGAACATGTTTCTGCTCCTCTCTCGAACATCCCTACCGTGGAACCACTTCTGGATCGATCTGTTGACGTTGTTAAGACTGTGCCTGACCAATCTTCAACTTCTGTTGTCGATGCTATGTATGTTTTTGTCTGCCCTTTGTTGAATGCCTCTATTGTTCATTTGGTTGGCTCGATCTTTGTTGCTCCGATGTCGTCTCCATTGCTACTTGATGGCTCCTCTCTTGTGGTGTCTGGGGTGGAACCACTCCTCTCACCTTCCCCATTGGTTCCTGATTTTGAGCCTCCTTGGTCGGTTGTCCTACGGAAGAAGAAGGGAATCCCCTAATCTGTTGCTGCTTCTCAGCCTTGGAGTCAGCCTTGACCCCTTTGTTTCTGGGGTTGCTTAATTTCTTTGTTTTTCTACAGCTGTCAGTCAGTTGTTTCTGGTTGTTCCTCTAGTTCAAGTTATGCTTGAACTATGTTTTCTTTTGGCTCTTTGGGCCTTGTGTGAAGGGTACAACACCCTGTAAATGTTGCTTATCTTTTTAAAAACATGGTTCCAACAATGAACCATCAAAGACCTTATATCAATCAAAATCAAACAATTGACGGTAAATTGTCTAGTAATTACAATATTGGATTATGAAATAATATAATATCAATAATCACATGGTAAACAAAACACAAATATTATAATCAGTAGCAATGTAATGCTCTAGTTGTAAAATATGGATGCAAACCTTTGAATGATGTGTTTCTAATGATACCTAAGAGTGATGCAGTTGGCTAAATGGACCAAAATTACCATACAATATATATGCAACTCCATGAGTTCGATTGACTATTGTCAACTACTTCCAATTGATACAAACATGTCTAAGAGGAAGTACAAATGCACCAAACTCATCAAAATTTGAGTTTCCAGCTAGTATAGACCTCACAACGGTTTTGGCTAGAAATAAAGAAGCATTTGATTAGCATTTACCCATAAAAAGGGTACAACCAGTGATTGAAAGAGTACAACTTGATTTGGATACTATACAACCTATTTTGGAGAGGTACAACCATGTACATCTCACATCAAATTGTAGAGAGCTTGGCTACTCAACAATGGTAAAATCTTTGAGAACTTCACACTAAAAACTTGAACCTTCATCAAGCAATTGAAAAATAAAAATCATCAACAATTGAAGTATCATGGGAATCCTAGTGTAGAATTGTTCAAATGGTTAGGAGGGTTTTCATCCTCTAAACCAACACATCAGAGTCATTCTCAAGCAAAGAAAGAACTCGTGTTTATTCTTGAAAAAATGAAATTAATAGAAAGAGCAATTGTTTTTTCAAAAATAATCCTTTTCTTACAACTTTTCAAGGAAAATAGTATAATATAATATTATTTTCCTCAAAACTATAAAATATTAAAACACTATATAATTCACTTATAGCAATTTTTTTGGATAATTAAATATAAGATCTTTTAAAACTATAAAAAAAATGATATAAAACAACCTAAATTTAATTATGATGAAACAAACACACTTAACTTTAATAATCATAATGAAGCAATCACAAAAATCCACACATAAAAGACACGTGATTTTGCGTGGAAATCCTTATAAGAGAAAACCACGGTAAAATATTGTTTGTATAAAATCTTCTTACAAATTTTGTAGGCATGAGCGCATTGGAAACATCAATCTCTTTTAATAAGAGGCACCAACTTCCTGATCTCCTCAATGAGGAGGTACCAACCTCTAAATGAATATTATGTTTGCCTTCTTGAGTATTTCTTCTGCAATATGCTTCACAAATTTGCCTTAATGTCTTCTGAAATTTTCTCATAACATCATTCAAATTTGCTTAAAACCTCTTTCAAAAATCTGCCATAAGTCTACTCCAATGTCTCCCACCAGTGGGCTAAAATAACTCATAAATCTGCTTGAATAAACTCTTATTTCTGCTCTTCATACAAATATTATTCCATGAAAATTGATTACATTTAACTCCCTTTCAACCTTCTATTTATACTTGCCAAAGCACCTCTTCATCCAAAGGAGGCAACTCCTCCAAGGGGGTCAGCCATATCAACAACAATTAATTTTTATTTATTTTATTTTACTCACCCAAGGTGGACGCTCATGCCAAGGGGTTCATTCCTCTTTGGGAGGCATCAATAAAATAAAATATTTATTTATCTTTTTTTTTTTAATTTCCAAAGTGGGGCGCCTTTATGAGAGGTCTCAAACACTAAAATAAATCAATTATATTTTTATTTTGACTTTTATTTTCTAATTTCCAAGGGAGGTGACCAACATTAGGATAAATTAATTTTATTTTAGGGCCACCAAGACACTTGCAAAATGCCACCAAACCACCTTTGACATCAATGACAATATTTTTCCAATAAATTATTTAATTATTTCACCCCATTAGCCTATGAGAAAAAAAATTACACAAGGGTTTTCATTAATTTTATGCTAGAGAAAGGAGACTCGATAGTCCACCCTCCCCAAAATTGCTTGTCTATCTGGTATGCTCAAATATCTTCTCTCTTTCACAAGTAACATGCTCAATGGGATGATTCTTCTAATGGACCAAACATTCTTTTATGCTTATGTTTCTTGATTTCTATTCCTTGGTGTCAATAATTTCTTCAAGAACTGGAATCAATTTCTCTTTATCATTTAAGGGAGGTAGCTCAACTGGGAGAATGACATGATGCCCAAGTTCCTTCTTGAGGCAAGAAACATGACACACCGTGGATTTTATTTTGCTTAGGTAGCTCTAACTTATAAGCAACTTCTTCAATTCTCCACTTGATTTTGTGCAATTCATAACATGTACATATAAAATGTGAGTGTACATAAACTAATTAAAACAAAAAACTAACCATTTTAACCCATAGAAACATGCAACACTTAATTAAGACAATTAGAAACAAAACATAATGAAAGAAAATTAAATACTCTCACCCATGCCTCCTTAATGCACCAAGTTGTGATGGTTATGTCCAAGAAGTGAAATTGGATAGAGTAATGTTAAGTGCTCAAAATGCCAACATAAAAATACATTCAAGAGTTATGTTCAATCCATAATGGCTTAGGTTGCATCATGTTTATAGTTGGATGAGCAAATGAATGGCCAAGATGGATTGGAGATGTCAAGGGCTCTCAAGGACTCTCATGACTTGATATTCTTGGAGGCACGAGAAGCCTCCAAGTGGCATATTTGAAATGGAGGTCAAAGGGACTTCCAAGATTCAAGAAGAATCAAGGGTGAGAGATGTGCCTTGGAGGGAGTGGATGTGGGGATTGAAAAAGTAACTTTTGGAGGGATATGGAGATCTCTCCCATGTTTCAAGTATTCCAACTATACAAGTATAATATGTACAACCACTTGGGACTGGAGCACATAATGTCTTGATTAATGTTTATTAGGCATGCGCATATGATTAGGGGGTTTAATTAATTTGTTTTAGTTGGTTAATGAAAAGTGCACAAAATAAGTGAATTAAATAAATATTGTAATTTATTTTATTTTTTGTATAGGGTAAGATGGGCATAGATAAATAAATATTTATTGACTATAGAAGAAAGGAGCGATAAATATTTATTGCAATCATTTGTTTAATTAGTTATTAATAAATTCTTTGACGACAAATATATATATATATTTGTATTCAAGAAATATTTATATTTTCTAAAGTAGAGATGCAAGATTTATAACTTTAATATGTTCCAATTTTTTTATCATGAATATCATTGGTTTAAATTTTAAGTGTTATGTGTCGATTTGTAGGAATGATAGATATTTTAGGTTTTTTTGGGACTTTTTTATATTTAAAAAATAAATATCTATTTTAGATAGTTTTATTTATTTATAATATTATAAATAAAGTAATTTTTCTATATAGATACATATAGAAAAATAATTAATAATAGTATATTTTAATTCTTAATGATTTAGTGTATTAGATTCTTTTAATAATTTAGTATATTTTAAATACATTACATAATAAATTATAATATAATAATATATTAGATTTTTTTAATAATTTAATATATTTAAATGTATTATGCAATAAACTATAATATAATTGTATAGGAGCGAATTTACACCCCTTGTGTAAATTCCCCTTTTGCATACCCTCACATTAGAAAATCAAATCTGAAGGTGAAATTCCACATCACCCATCTGAAATGCATCCACTTGGCGTGTGTTTTGTGTGTCGGTGGGGGAATTTTCATTAGGGATGCGAGCGTGACGCACAGACGTCTGCGCAACGCGTTGTCGTCCTTGACAGATTCCTACCCCTGAGTCTACAGCGACGTTACACTCCTCATTGGGGACGGTTTGTAACACCTCTGTGCAACCGACCAACTCAAAAACGGTTCATTTTGGCCTTCAAAGACATTCATTTCACACTCACTTCATCTTTTTCACATCCTTGAGCATTTTCATTCCATCTTCCACATCTCATAATTCTAGCATTTTCACAACTTCATTGAGCATTGCAGCAGCTGGTTACTCTGTCAACTTCATCCTTGCACGTGCTTCTCTACTATAGAAGTTGCGAACTTGGAGTCTTGCGAGACCTCACTTCGTCACAGTTGTGGCTGCGGTGAATTTTCCAAGTTTGTTACCTTGCATTCTCCCTTCATTGGCCTTGAGTGCCTTTGGGCGGAGGTGGTATAACATCACTTTACTTTCGCATTATGATTTGATAGAGTAGCTTTTATCTTTTGTAGTGTTCAATGCATTTCTTTCTATTTTCTTTATCATATATTCTACTTCGTTGCTTTTCTAGATGTTCGTGGAGGTGGAAACACTAAAGTGGGGGTTTGACTGAGGCAAACCCCTATACAAACCCAACAATTTCCCCTTCTTTCTTGTGTGTAGGTGAACATGTGTGTAGAGCTCGCTAGCGAATTGGTACTTTAGTGAGTTGATATTTGTCACCCTCAATTTTATCTACATACTTTATCATTTATGTACTTACTTTTCATACTTTGTCATTTTGTTTATTTCATTAAAGTTGGTTAGCTAGGTTGTTTGTAGGCTTTTGGTTTTTTTCTTACTATACTTACATTTTATGGTCGTACAGACGCTAGCGCGTCGCGTTGACGTCCTGGACCCGCGTTATCATCCTCAAACAAAGAGTTGTCTGAGGTGCAGTTTGGACTCCATAAACCAACTCGTCTAGCCCCTCTTAGATTTTCAGGTCTGTAGAGTGACAGAAGCACCCGAGAGTGCTCTTCATTCTCTATCCTCATCCCAAGACACCCGTTAGAGTGAGGTAAGTTAGGGCAGCCCTTTGCTCTCGACTCTTCATGACCTGGAGCCTTGACGTGGTTGGTCCCCCTCTCTTACATTTTTGGTGAACCCGAGATGAACAATGTCTATCCATTTGCCTGTGTTTAGAATTTTCCCTGCACTTGGTGATGGTTATAAGCCTGAGTTTTGTGAAGGTTTGTGAGAATCACAACCCAATCCATCAATTTTGGGCACGTTGTTAGGAGAATTCTATGACACCTACTAATGGAAAAGACGAAGGTCACTTCTAGTTTTGCCTCTAGTTTCTCCACTGGTCTAGCTAGTGACCATACTACCAGTTTTCCTACAAATCATGGTAAGAGATGAGTTTCATAGAAGAGACCGTGTTCCTACCCCTCCAGTATCCCCTACAACTTTGTCTGTGTACGAGGATGAGGTTGTGTATATCCCTACGGGAAACCTTTTGGCATTAGATAATAGATTGCTAGACCTTGTGAACCATTTAGAAAAACACCCAGTATGGCAAGATCTGCTTGGCTTCCTAGCGAGGTGAGAAATCTATTAGGGAAGGATCAGATGGGTATAGAGTTCTTACATGGCCTTTCTGATCTAACCGAAGCTTATATCCCCTTGTATAAGCCTAGTTCAGGTACTACTTGAGGAGAAGTGCTCGATACATATGAAATACAAATAGGCATTTAATGCCCACAACATTTGTATGCATGGCCGAAATAGGCCCTTCAATCAGTGTTTCCTCTGCTTCTTTGAAACCCCCTGCTCTCAAGGTGAGTAGAATACCCCTTGGGTTGAGTTTCACCCCTCCTACTGCCTTTAATGGTGGGGGCTATGGTGGAATGAGCGGTGGCAGTTTTGGTAGCAGGGACGGTACTAGCGGAGGTGGCTTTGGTGGAGGCCATGGTGATGGCTTCAGTAGTGAGGGTGGCTTCGATGGAGGTCTTATTGGTGGTAGTGGCTCCAATGGTGGTCACAGCGGTGGCCCCAAAGGTGGTTCTAGTAGTGGTGGTTCTTGTGGCTCCACTGGGCCTTTGTTATCCTCTGACCCTGTTTTGAATGCTCTTCTCCAGAACATGGGTCAGATGTAAAACCAGTTGGTGAGCCTTTCTCAGGCCTCTACCCAGCCTATTTTTCAACCTTTCTTCCCACATAGCCCATTATCGGTAGCAATTTTGAGTACTCCCTTCCCACAGGGAATGGAGATTCCCAAGTTTGAGAAATATGGTAGTAATGGGGATCAACAAACACATGTGTCAGCCTTTAATGCCATGTGTACAAATTTCTTCCATCACGATGCTTTGATGGAAAAATTATTTCCTCGATCTCTCAAGGATACGACAATCGAGTAGTATTGTTCCTTGTCTAAAAAGTCTATATTTTCATTTGATCAACTTATAAATCAGTTTCTCTGTCAGTTCCAAGCTAACATCAGTCCGAACATGACCTTCTCGGATGTCACCTAATGTAAGCAGGGGGATAACAAGAAGATAATTGATTTCGTAGGCGATACCAAGCTCTCTTTTCACAGATCTTGTACCCATTGCCCGACTCTGATGTGCAAAAGGTGTTCATAGGTAACCTGCAGAGAGCTTGGCAGGAAAAAAATTCCCTAATGAAATACCCTCTTTTGTGAATCTATGTGCCGTGTTGCGGGAATATCAAAAAATGGTAGTTCAGTTTGAGGGATCTTCCTTGCACTCCCATTCAAAAGGAAATTCTATTGTATCCATCTTAGGAAAAGGTAAAGTTTTTGTGAATGTAGTCTCCACGACAAATGATAACAACCTTAGACACAACAGGGGGTTTACAAAGTTAGCAGAATTTTATTCTTCCATCTTGTAAAAGTTGTTGAAGGATAAGATCATAACTTTGGAAAACCCTCGACCTAGATCAAGGAACCTTATCCCAATTGGTATGATGCAAATTATTTTTGTCACTACCATCGGGTTAACGGGAATGATACCGAGCGTTGTATGTGCCTGCATCACAAGATACATGATCGCATCGATGACAGTACCATTCATCTTGATGGGACGAAACAAAATGCAAATAAATTGGTGGTGAAGGCTAATAATGAGTTGCAGATCTACATAGACCTGTTTCTGTCTCACTCTACTAACTTGATTATTGACCCCTCTGATTATTCTTCCCAACCCTTGACATACGCTAATATGGTCACGATTACTCCTTTGTATCCTGCGACTAGTTTCCCAGATGTGACATTCACCTCGCAGGATATGCCCTTGGATAACAAGCCATCTCCCCTCTACATTCCCTCTCGCCTCAATGGAAACATTGTGACATGGGTCCTAGTTGACCTTGTGAGCGGAGTGAATGTTATTACAGAAGAGACATTGTGGTTAAATTCATTGCAAAGGGAGGAGTATGAAGAAATGAAGTCTACCATTAGTACGCACGATGGTCTCTCTCTTAAGTTGTATGGATCAATAACTCTTTCCATTCTAGTTGGACCTAGGGCTATGGATATGACCTTTGATGTTATTCTAGAATCTGATTTGTTTGGAGTGAAACTAGGCATTCCTTGGCTAGCTTCCATGAACAAAATTGCTTATGTTATTCATATGTGTCTAAAATTCTCCCACGAAGGTTTTGTACACATCATGCATTACACTAGATATCAGTCGTTGGTATCCCGTGGGGGCTATTCATTGGATCATTTTTGACCCGCCCTGGTCAGTCTGCTCCCCCCTAGAATGAACCTACTTTATCGAAACTATGTGAAGTATAAGACCAGGGGTAAGGGACAGCCGAAAGTGACCCCTCCGATAGTGCAGCAGCAAGATGCCTCCTCTTCTCGGAAGGGAAAGGAAAGGCCTTCCCATCCTTGAGGTGCCTCTTCTACTCCCCTTTCTGAAGAAGAACTTTGGATGTCTACTCCTAGATTCCACATAAGAAGTTTGATGGTGCCTGCTTGGCGAAAAGCCAAGATTAAGATATCAAACCTTCCCACTGTGCCTCATGGACACTGGCCCTACCTATATGGTAGAGGGAAGGGTTCACGTGGGGAATCCTCTATGTCTCGGCCTCTACGGCCTCCTACTACTCTTGCTCCTAAAGCAGTGGATGGGAAGAGGTCTGCCACTGAGGCGTTAGAGCCAATTCCCCCTTTTGTTTCTCAACCTCTTCCTCCTTCTCCCATTTAGGAGTATGTCCCTCCACTGGAGACAGTTGCGATGGACACTCCTATGGCTGAGTAGGATCCTTCTCTCCCATTCCAGGTCTCGGCCTCTAGCTCCAAGAGTCACAAGAACCTCCTTGTGCATGAACGCAATCGTCGACGAAAGGCTCTAGCGGTTGAGCAGGCCACTTTGCAGAAGAAGGGGAGTCAACCACCCTTGTTTCAAGGCCTTCTGTTGTGTCCTCCTCTCCCATCCCCTATGCTTTTTTTCAATTGAATTTGGTCCTGCTTCCGGCTCTTGCTATGTGCATGAGCGCCCTGGAGCCTAAAAGGGTGTAGGTGTTTATCGCTCCTTCGGTCAAGCCGCCTCTTTTTATGTCCCTTCCAGACATCCCGCCATTCCCTAAACCTATGGATATGTCAAACACTTTGGTAGTGTCCGCTGCAATTTTCTCCTCCTCCTTTGTGCTTCTTGCCTTGTCTGTGGGGAGTTTGCATCTTCCGACAGAGCATAAGGTGGAGGTTGGCCCTTCTAGGAATGGGGGCATAAGTGGATTCCACCTTCTTCAGAGGGTGGTCCTGCACTAAATCGTATCGTCCTAGTGCCAAAGCAAGTTCTAGATTCTCCTGAGTTTGTCATTGCCCCCAAGTCACTCAGTGAGTCTAGCAATGAATCTCGAGTGTCACCTTCCCCATCCATTGAGGTAACACATGGCACTCTCGTGACGTACATGTTCAAATCTTTGGACGAGGTCCCGCCCTTGTCGACGATCTTCGTGAAATCGCTGACCATTTATTTCTCCACAAGAGTCGAGCGGAGAAGACCTTGTAGGGCCTTCTTCCTTGGCCCTTGTTGTGGGAGGGTTGGAAGCTCCCCCCTTGAATATTCCACCACTGTGTGCTTGTCCTCCTTCCCTGCATAATGATCTAGATTGGAAAGTATATGACCTCTTGTTCAATGAGTGTTAGGGGGGCGCCTCTTCTTTACCTTTAGATTAGGTGTGTGTTTGTTGTGATGTGTTCCCCTGTGCTTGCGTTATGTGTTCCTGGATGACCCTTGCCACCCTCGTAGTTGCTTGGATACACGAGTGATTATGTGTCATAAATTTCCTCTATTTGTGGTATCATACTTCCTCTATTATGTGTATTTATTTTCGACAAATTGGGGATGATGCAAAGTGTTGGGGGCACTTAGGCTTCCCTTCCATGTTGACCCAATTTTTTATTTTTACTCTATCTTCTCATGCATTCTTCATATGGTCTGATATAGTAGGGGGTTGATGAAAGTTCATCTATATACTATTATTATATATATTTATGAGCAGCTCTGACCTCGAAATGTCATATCACCCCTGTGTCCTCTATCTGTGATGTCATTGTTTCTTTTTTCAATTTTGTTATATTTCTCTCTTCTTTGCTCAAGTTGTGATGTTGTGTTGCCTATGTGTTGTCCCTCGTGTGTGTGACAACATAACCACGGTGACATCTTGCTATGTCCCGCAGACCACAACATTGCCTTTTTTCATTCTTGATTTTCTCTCCTTAAGTTGTCATGTGCCTCTACGTTCAACACGCACCACCCTAAGGGGAGGCTTCCATGTCGACTTCAATTTTTAGAAAACACATTTGTTGCCAACAAATATTTTCTCAAAAAATTTTGCAAACTTTTTCAAAAATCTCATTCTCAACTTGGGCCTCCTAGTAGAGTGTGTTTCCTTTGTCATAGGTCCGAAAAGAAATAATTTGGAGAAATTTCCTCCAAGGAAGGAGCGAATTTTCCTGTTGGAAAAGTGTCGAACTTCCCCTCGTGAGGGGGCATTTTCTTCCTTTTGAATTCCTTGATGAAGTGAACATCTTTCGAAAATATTCCTTGATGTTGAATCGATTCATGAAAAATGCTAACTCACTTTCAAACAACGCGTCCCTTGAGTGGACCCCTCTTCTTTTGAAGGGTTTTTGAGGGACCCCTTTGAAAGCCTTTTGATTTCTTGACTATCTGTGTGTTTGCCTATGTAGCTACTTTTTTTTTTCTAACATGTTTTATTTGTAGATTAACATGTTGCTTTGTAGGTGCGCCTGTGAAGTCACTTTTTAGTCTGACTCTGCGGAGTCCCCGACATTGGGCTTCGTTCATGAGAGATAACTTGGGGGAATGCCTTCTTTGTAGATTTGAGGGCCTGTGAAGTGCTTGCATCTTGCAGGATTTGTCCATCATTGGTTTGCGGGCCTTCTGTGTACTTTGTGCAACTTCGTAGTTCCACGGAGCTATGGAGTCCTTTTGTTCAAACCTCCTCAAGAGAGAGTACATGTGGAGTCCTTTGTCTGCCCTGCGCTTTCAAGTTTTCTAGATTGTGGTTTGCTTCCTTGACAATTCAGGTATACATTTCTAACTCTTCGATCTACTTTACCAAACGCTCATTAATATCCATGCTCGCTAAAGTGGGGGAAAATGTATAGGAGTGAATTTTCACCCCTTATGTAAATTCCCCTTTTGCATACCCTCACCTTAGAAAATCAAATCTGAAGGAGAAATTCCACATCACCCATCTGAAATTCATCCACTTGGCGTGTGTTTTGTGTATCGATGGGGAATTTTCGTCAGGGACGTGAGTGCGACATGCAAATGTCTACACGGCGCACTGTCATCCCTAATAGATTCTTGCCCCTGAGTTTGCAGGGACATTACACTCCTCATTGGGGATGGTTTGTAATGCCTCTGTGCGAACAACCAACTCAAAAATGGTTCATTTTTGCCTTCAAAGACATTCATTTCACACTCACTTCATCTCTTTCACATCCTTGATCATTTTCATTCCATCTTCCATATCTTCTCACAATTCTAGCATTTTCACAACTTCATTGAGCATTGCAGCAGCTGGTTACTTTGTCAACTTCATCCTTGCGTGTGTTGCTCTACCATAGAAGTTGCAAACTTGGAGTCTTGTGAGACCTACCTTTGTCACAGTTGTGATTACGACAACTTTTCCAAGTTCGTTACCTTGCATTCTCCCTTCATTGGCCTTGAGTGCCTTTGGGTGGAGGTGGTATAGCATCACTTTACTTATGTATTATGATTTGATAGAGTAGCTTTTATCTTTTGTAGTGTTCAATGCATTTCTTTCTATTTCCTTTATCATATATTCTACTCCGTTGTTTTTCTTGCTATATGTGGAGTTGGAAACACCAAAGCGTGGGTTTAACTGAGGAAAACCCCTATACAACCCCAACAATTTTCCCTTCTTTCTTGTGTGTAGGTGAACGTGTGTGTGGAGCTCACTGGTGAACTGGCGCTTTAGTGAGTTGATATTCGTCACCCTCATTTTTATCTACTTATTTTATCTTTTATGTACTTACTTTTCATACTTCATCTTTATGTTTATTTCATTAAAGTTAGTTAGCTAGGTTGTCATTAGGCTTCTGTCTTTTTTCTTATTGTACTTTACGTTTTATGGTTGTACAGATGCCAATGCACTGCATTGATGTCCTAGACCCACACTATCGTCCTCAGATAGAGAGCTATTTGAGGTGCAGTTTGGACTCTAGAAACTGGCTCGTCTAGCCCCAATTAGATTTTTAGGTCTATAGAGTGACAAAAGCACTTGAGAGTGCTCTTCATTCTCAATCCTCATCCCAAGACACCCATTAGAGTGAGGTAAGTTAGGGCAAGCCTTTGCTCTCGACTCCGCGTGACTTGGATCCTTGACATGGTTGGTCCCCTTCTCTTACAATAATACTATTATATTTTATTTTCTAATGATATAGTATATTAGATTATATATTATATTAATACATTAATTAATATGCAAAAATATTAGAATCTAGATTATTTTTTTTAATTTTTTTTTGTTATGTTTTAAAAAATAATTTTAATTAGCATGAAAAATAATTAGAATGAAAATTAAGATTAGAATTAAAATTAATTGCAATTTATTTATAATTTTAAAATAATTATAATTAAAAATTAAGTTTACAGTTACCTCTATTATTATAATCATAATTATATAAAATAAATTAAAATTATTTAGTTTTATATATAATTAAAATATAATAAATTTATTAGAATTAGAATTATATTTATGATTACAATTATAATTATTTAAAAAACTAGAAAGGCAAGTACTCACCACTTCGTGGAAGTTGTTAAATAATAAAATATTATTTAATTAATAATGAAAATAAATTAATAATTTAATCATGTAAATGATTGATTATAGAGGATTGATGAGCGATAAGTTAAAATGATGATGTGTCAATTTCAGGTGTCTACACATCGAAACAAGGCTTCAACTTCCCTACTCTACTCTTAAGAGAGGAATACTTATATGGTTGTAATCTTAAAAGGACCATATCACCAACCTCAAAAGTGCACTCAATACAATGATGATCCACATATAATTTATGTTGATTCTAAGCATGATGGAGGTCGTCTTTAAGATTTTAATATGTTTTGACTCTATTAAAGCAAATTTTTGGCCCGTGGAACCCTGCTATTAGAAATAACAAGGTCAATAATTTTTTTAGCCTCATAACCATACAATGCTATAAATGGTGTGATCCCAATAGACATGTAAGAGGTAGTATTATAAAAATTCTCTCCTAAATAGAGTCAATTGATCCATGCCTTTTGATGACTAACAACATAGTTTCTGAAGTATCCTTCCATCCATTTTTTAACAATCTCAGTCTACTCATCAGTTTGGATGTGGTAGTTAGTGTTAGAGGTAAGTTCAATTCTTGTGAAATGAAAAAAATCTCTTGCTAAAACAAACTTAGGAACCTACTATCTCTATCACTCACTATATTTTTAGATTACTCATGGAGCCTAAACACTTCTTTGAAAAATAATCTAACAACTTGAGATGCTTTTTAATATGATAAAATAACAAAGAAGTGAGCATAAATAGTGAGTATATCCATCACCACATAAATACAATCTTTACCTTGCCCATTAGAAGTCTAATAATGAGATTTATGGGAATACTTTCCCACTCCTAATTTGAAATTGATAAAATAAGCCTACTGAAAATTTGTGTTCCATCTTGTTTTGTTGATAAACAAGACACTCCCTTATGTTCTTAAGGACATCATCCTTAAGTATTTTACATGAAAACTTCTCTCAATTTTTCTTATATATCTTGGAGTGCTTTAGATGACCAACTAAAGGTGTATTATGGAGAACTCTTAGAATTTTTTCTTTTAATGTGATTTAAGCATGAAATATTTTCTAGTTTTGTAAAGGATGAAGTCATTAACTACCACATACTAAGTGTCATCTTTTAATCTACCTTCCAATATATCATTAACAAAGGCCTTTTTGGAATATTGTGTTGTGATAAGCATTGTCCAATAATTTATAATACCTATCATAGAATATAAAATATACTTTCTTGATAAAGAATCTATTACAATATTCCTTTTACCTTTGGCATATGCTAAGTCAGTCATATTCTTGAAGTTTTCTTTCCTATTTTTGTCGCCTTTCATTAACATGTATCTAACTCAAGTAATATGATATGCTTTGAGCATAAAATTTCCTCCAAGTAGGTATTTTTTGAACTTTTTCAAAGCATGTATGATGGCCAACATTTCTTTGTCATAAATTTAGAAGCTTCTTTCTACACCTTTGAGTTTACAGATCCTAAAAGCAATCAAATGCTTATGCCGCATGAAGACAACTCTAGTCCCTTCTAATGCATAACAATAATAAACAAAGGGAAGAGAGAAATAGGAATGATCAACATTGGACATGAACTTATCACCTTTCTAAGTTTATCAAAAGCTTGTTGCATTGAAATAAACCATGTGAAGGCTCATTTCTTCATCAAATCAGACAAGGTGATGCCAACTGAGAGAAACCCTTGACAAATATTTTGTAATAGCCATGGAGTCTAAAAAATCCTCTCAATTGAATCAATATTTTTGAAGGAGGTCAATCCAAGATGGATCAAATATTTTGTTGATCAACTTGAACCCCTTTAGTATTAATAACATGAACCAAGTACATAATTTTGGTAATTTTGAATTCACGCTTAGATTGTTAAAAATAGATATTGATCTTCTAGAATAACTAAGACTTTGTCTAAATGTCTCAAATGGACTTCCAAGGTCTTGCTATAAATAAGTATGACATAAAAAAATTTAAAACAAAGTTTCTTAAATTCTTATACACATGGTTCATACAAGACTGGAAGGTGGTTGGAAAGTTAGTCAAACTAAATGCCATGACTAGAAATTTAGTATCCATTATGACAACTAAAGGTCATTTTATGAACATCTTCACAAACTTTGATATGATAATACATCGATCTAAGGTCTATTTTAGAAAAATATACTACACCATGTAACTAATCAATCAAATCATCAATTCTAGGAATCATGTACATGTTCTTGATAGCATTTTTATTTAGAGATTTGTAGTCAATGCATATTCTCATAGTTCCATCTTTTGTCTTGATCAAGTCTAGGAAAATGGGCTTGAACTTGGTCTAATGTGATACTTATCAATGAGCACCTTAATGGATTTTTTTTGTCTCTTCCTTATGATAGGATGGTGATAAGGAAATATAATAATTGATTTGACACCTTCTTCTAGTTCAATAACATGCTCAAACCCTCTATCACGTGGCCTTCTAGGAGGTATGTCACTTAAAACTTTACTATGCTTTTCCAACAAAGATTGAACATCCACATGGTATGACTTCTTGCCTTCTAAATAAATTGTAGGCATAATTAAGCACTATTCTACCCAAGCAAATTTCCCATGTCGGAAATTCCTCTCCATATATTTGGATAAAATAATTTTTGGAACTCCATTTAACATTCTTTGTGAAGTACCACCTTTTTTTCATCTGATTGAAACTTAAGTTTCATGGTTAGGAAGTCTTAAGTATTTTTTACCAAAGAATGTAGCCATTGAACTCCCCAAAACACATGTGTATCTCCTATGCTAACAACATAGAATTCATCTTTTACCTCATAATTTCCAAAGGTGAAATTTATATAGAAAATTTTCTTGACTAATGGTGAATTATAGATGCAATAATCTATCAATAAAATCCAAACAAACCTTCCACAAATGAGAGTTGTAATGAAAAATTTGTATTGCCTCATAAGAAAATAATTATAATGATGATACAATGAAAATAAATAGCCTTGCTACATTAGCAAGTGAAAAATCCCTATAACTCACAAGGTTGTGGCAAGTGTCTTAATCGTATGAATTGAGACAAAATTTAAGAAGCAACATAAGTAAACTTACAACTACAATGTGAATAGGTCCTAAAGTCCAGTTGGTTAGATAAAGTACCATATTCACTTCAATGCCCCTCGTTAAGTGCAACTTAGGGAGACACTTAACTAATACAAAAAAAAAAACAAGAAACGGGTCTTGGCAACAAGGCCTAGCAAGGTATCCATATACAAATGAAAAAAATCTCACAATTAGAGGAAAGGAAAAAACTTCATGGGGAAAAATTCTCTCCAAAAAAGAGATGGAAAAATGTGAAGGACTCAAGAAGACTCCCCAAAGATAACTTTCTTCACCCCAATCATTGATTGCAACTAAAAATAATGAGGTAATGTCAAAGGTTTAGTGAAGATGTTTACAACCCACTCCTTAGTAGGCATATACTCTAAGGAGAGATGACCATCATGGATAAGCTATTGAATGAAGTGCATGTGTATCTTGGTGTGCTTTGTCCTTTGATGCTTAACTAGGTTGTGTGCAACTTGTACAAAATAA
This sequence comes from Sequoiadendron giganteum, assembly GCA_007115665.2. Lineage (NCBI taxonomy): Eukaryota > Viridiplantae > Streptophyta > Pinopsida > Cupressales > Cupressaceae > Sequoiadendron > Sequoiadendron giganteum. Next base: position 638,937,793 of record CM021108.1, on the reverse strand, counting down.
TATTGGAGGGATCAAATCATGTTAGAAGCTTTAATTTTCATGTTCTTTCTTAGTTTTCAAGAATAGACGATAGGTTTCTTGAGTTGCAAGGGTTGCATAGCAAGTGTGGAGGAATTTTAAGGCACTATAAAGACTCCAATTAGTTGTATTGGCATTGTAACATGCATTTATGACTGAGATAGTGATATGAAGAGTAAAAAGCTCTTTGTTATTGATGTTTTCATCCTTTGAGGATTTATTTATGGCAATTCCTTGTGTTTAAATGATATATGTGTGTTTCCTTGCTAATTTAGTCTATGTTATGTTTTATTTATATTTTCATAATGGAGAACATTTGTATATGTCATTTACATCTTTAGGAGATGTGGAAACACCATTTTTGAAGGTTTCTTATTGAGTTGCACACAAAAACCTATTTATGGTGATCTCAAGTGGAGTATCATTTGAAACTTTATGGATCATTTGTAGATTTAATAAACTTTAACATAGTTACAACTACATAATCATTTCCTATCCCATTCACAAGTTCCATTCTTAAAGTAGTAAAAGATTAGATGCATTATTTTATGGATAAATTTTATGGCTACATCTAGAGAAGCACATCCAAAGAAGTATTATAGTGAGTGATGGACTCTATGGTTGCATCTAAATGTCACTCAAACCTTCTCATGCTTTGGATGCCTTTTTTTAAATAATTATCGTACACATCTTGGATAAATTATCTTCAAGTAAGTTTGAAGCCTTCCTAGATGTTTGGTCAATCTATGATGATGAATGAACACACTTAAGGGCCTTAACATATGAATGAAAGTGGACCCATCAAACCAATCCTTTGGTTGCATATCTTCCATAGGTCTCACTATATTTGGTATCAAAATCCCATAATGCATGACATGAGAGCTCATTTTGAAGACTAGTTTGAGCTAGGAAGTTGCTTAGTGAGAAGGTTGGGGAAATCGAAAGGACCTTAAGACATCAATATGATATGTTCATTCTTGGGATATATTGGATACTACAAATGCTTCACTTAAGAAATCTTAATTCTTCCACTCTTTGGATGTGTTAACAAGAAGCGAGTTATATTTTTATGGTATAATGAGCATGAAAAATATATCAATGTGAAGGTGCACCTTATAAGTTCATCATTCTTGATTATCCTATTTCAAACAAAAAGTTCCATGTACACATAAATGCTTCCAAATTAAATTAACACTACCTTGACACTAGTATGAAATTACTATTTGTTGCTAAAAGGAATTATAGAATGATAGCACTACAACAAAACAAGCAATTAGCGCCTAAAATAGCACCTGATTTTAGTGCATTTGATTTCATGAATTGGACACTTTTGTCGGTGCAAAATGGCATGTTCACTTCGGTGTCGGATTTTGCATTGACTTTAGCGCCAACTGTAGAACCGAATTTAGCGTTGAAAAAGTGGCGCAAGCAATAACGCCTCCTTTGGCGCCTATAATAGCACCAGGAAATAGCGTCGAAAATAGCACCCAATTTGGCTTCCAATTTTGCTTCCATGTCTGCTCCCATTTTTGCTTCTAGTTTTGCTCTCAGGTTTGCTTCCATGTCTACTCCCATTTTTGCTTCTAGTTTTGCTCCTAGGTTTGCTTCCAATTTTTCTTCTAGGTTTGCTTCCAGGTTTGCTTTCAAGTTTGCTTCCATTTTTGCTTCCAATTTTGCTTCCAAGTTTGCTTCCAGTTTTGCTTCTAGTTTTGCTTCCAGTTTTGCTTCCAAGTTTTCTACCAGGTTTGCTTCCAGGTTTTCTACCAGGTTTGCTTCTAGTTTTGCTTCTAGTTTGCTTCCAATTTTGCTTCCAGATTTGCTTCCAGTTTTTCTTCCATGTTTTCTTCCAAGTTTTCTTCCAGTTTTGCTTCCATTTTTGCTTCCAGGTTTGCTTCCAATTTTACTTCTAGGTTTGCTTCCAATTTTGCTTTTGGTTTTGCTTCTAGGTTTGCTTCCGATTTTTCTTTCACTTTTGCTTCCAATTTTGCTTCCAATTTTGCTTTCAGTTTTGCTTCCAAGTTTGCTTCTAGTTTTGCTTTCAGGTTTGTTTCCAATTTTTCTTCCAATTTTGCTTCCAATTTTGCTTCCAATTTTGCTTCCAGGTTTGCTTCCGATTTTTCTTCCAATTTTTCTTCCTTTTTGGTTCCAGTTTTGCTTCCAATTTTGCTTCCAGATTAGCTTCCAGTTTTGCTTTCAGATTTGCTTCTAGTTTTTCTTCCAGTTTTGCTTCTAATTTTCCTTCCAAGATTGCTTCTGGTTTGCTTCTAGTTTGGCTTCCATCGTTGCTTCTTTTTTTGCTTCTAAAAGTGCTTCTTGTTTTTCTTCCATTTATTAATTTAATATGTTTTATTTCAATTTAATTAGTTAAATATACTGTGCCTCTTAAATAACTCATATGATTATAGAGTAGGTAATTTAATTATTTAACTCACATGATTAAATAACAAGATAATTATTATAACATGATCATCATCTATAATTAAAACAAGTGAGTCAAATATCTATAATTTAATTGAATTTGACAACATCCATCTTGAGCAGTAAATTAAAATCATCATATGTAATAAATATCCATCCAAAAATCATCAACCACTTTTAATATATATAAATTGACAAGTCAATACTAATAAGATCATCATCATATATAGCTAAAACAAGTGAAAGTCAAATATGCTAGTAGATCAATAACATGTCAAAATGATACATGTACAAATGATATAAGTAAAAATGATAAATTATGTAACTCAAATTGATACAAGTCAAGATGATACATGTCCAAATGATATAAGTGAAAATGATACATGTCAATATGATACAACTCAATAATATGGTACTGTAGGCCGTGAAAATTATACATATGATAGTAACCATGAAAAGAGACATCATAACCATATATCAGCAATGATCCATGATGTAGTCTATATGATCATGAATGTCACTGGTTACTACTAGTTACAACTGTCTCATCATCATCACCATCGTGATCATCATCGTCGTCATCATTATTGTCATCAACCTCGATGTCTTCCGTATCTGTGTCATCATCATCCTCTGCCATGTGATCTGTACCGGTAGGACCAATATTTTATGGATCTATATCATGATGAGGATCATCTTGATCTTCTGGAAGACCCATGTTCTGCAAAAAAAACATTTAAAATGAAAAGTTATTATTTATTTCATGCAATAATTTTTTTTTTTGTTATATATCTAATATTATAACATATGAGATGAAATGGCCGTAATCATATTACATCATATCAAAGTGCACATACCATAATAAAATTTCAAAAAAATTACAGCTAATATGTCATTCCAATGATGTAAAACATGCAACAATTCTAATAAACATTAGTAAAGATCATAAAAAAGATTGTTATACAATTTAACTATCAAGTGTAAATTCTATTACATAACCTTAAGTGCCAACCCTCTACATTTTGTTCTATATATGATTATGTTTTCCTCAAAGATCCTTTGAGAGTTAACTGGTCTATATATCTTCTTCTCCTATTTGAAATATTTTTCTAGGACATTTTGGCACTGTAATATGCTTCAAAGGTTCATTGAGAATTAACTAGTCTATATGTCCCTGTATTTGAGAGTTAGCATTTATGGTTTAGTTTTTTTTTGTAAGAAAGCTATGACATGAAACAATACTTGAGCATACAAAGAACAGTTCTTCAGGATATTTTATACTTTGATTATACTATTTTTAAGTGACCTTTTCATGTATATAATCATATCATGTTCATGTATGTTAATATAAGGCAACTACTGAGGTAGTTCAAAGAGATGGCCCTGAACTTTTACCTCATCTTACAAAGTCTAAAGGAACAAGAATAGGGATCGAATTTCGAGAGTCTGGTTTAAGTTTGAATTCAAGAAATGACAAAATTGTGAAGGCTGGAATGGCTTTTAATGTATCACTTGGGTTTCAAAATTTGTAGTTGCAAACTGGTAAGCCCAAAACATGGAATTATTCATTGCTCCTTGTTGACACTGTGGTTATTAATTATTAAGGCCTAAAACCATGTATCAAAACATTAAGCATGCATTCTTCCAGCCAGTGAAGAAAGAGATGATTACTTTGCTTCATTTTCATTTGCATTACCATATCATGGTGGGAACCAAGAAGACCAAGGATGTATAGTTTTATGTGGAGGTAATGGATGTGGTCCAAACTTTATTAGGGGCAAGCAGTTCAATGTATGATCCTAATGAAATTGAGGAAGAACAACAAGAGAGGGTTAGGAAAAATAAATCAATGCAGAGTTTCAAGGATTTGTCAAGTGAGTAAGAGAGTTGTGGGAGTAGCCTCATGTAAAATATTTTAAACTAGAGTTTGATATACCATTTAGAGAGCTTGGTTTTCATGGAGGTCCTTTCAAAGCCTCTACTTTTATTGTTCCTACAATAAACTGTTTGGTAGAGTTGGTGGAATTACCTTTCTTAGTAATCACTATTAGTGAGATTGAGATTGTTAACGTTGAGAGAGTAGGACTTGGGGAAAAGGCATTTGGTATGGCTATTGTTTTCAAAGACTTCAAGTGGGATGTACTCTGCATTGAAGCCATTCCTCAATCTTCGCTTGATGGCATCAAGGAATGGCTGAACTCCATGGATATAAAGTATTATGAAAGAAGAATGAACTTGAACTGGCGGCCAATTTTGAAGACTATTACTGATGATCTAGATAAATTTATTGAAGATGGTGGTTGGGAATTTTTGAATATGGAAGCTAGTGATTCTGATTCTGATAATTTAAAAGAGTCAGATCAAGGATATGAAACCTCTGATGTAGAAGAGGAATCAGAATCAAATTTCATGTAGCCACCATCAAGAGTGTTACAAGCCACAAAAAGATGGAGGGAATTCTTATATAAGGATAATTTTCAATGTTCCATGTATCAGATTTAATGCCAACTACATGCCAACATTGAAATTTTGTAACAGTATTTATGTTAAGGAAATTTCCTTTAGATCCAAGGATTCAAAGCACATCAACCATGTGGTATAAATGAGTAAATCCCACAGATGATTTGTAGCAATTAAAGAGTTTGAAAAGGTAGAGAGAGCTACATTGGTGACTTAGGAGAAACTTCTGCTTTAAAAAAAAAAGCCAATTAGGAAGAAAGATGACTAGAACTCTAGAGGCCCACCATAATGGATTTTGGTATTCAACCATGAGAGCAGAAGAGAGAGTTGATATCATGTATCATAACATTAAGCATGCATTCTTCTAGCCAACAGAGAAGGAGATGATTACTTTTCTTAATTTTCATTTGCATAATCATATCATGGTGGGAACCAAGAAGACCAAGGATGTCCAATTTTATGTGGAGGTAATGGATTTGGTCCAAACTTTAGGAGGGGCAAGAAGGTCAATGTATGATCTTGATGAAATTGAGGAAGAAGAAGAAGAGAGGGACAACAAAAATAAAATCAATGCAGAGTTTCAAGGATTTTTCAAGCGAGTAAGAGAGCTATGGTAGCAACCCCATCTACAAGATTTTGATATACCATTTAGAGAGCTTGGTTTCCATGGAGCTCCTTTCAAATCTTTTGTTTTTATTGTTCCTATGGTAAACTTTTTGGTAGAGTTGGTGGAATTACCTTTCTTAGTAATTACTATTAGTGAGATTGAGATTGTTAACCTTGAGAGAGTGGGACTTGGGAAAAAGGCATTTGATATGGCTATTATTTTCAAAGACTTCAAGCGGGATGTACTTCGCATTGAATCCATTCCTCAATCTTCGCTTGAGGACATCAAGGAATGGTTGAACTCCATGGATATAAAGTATTATGAAAGAAGAATGAACTTGAACTGGTGGCCAATTTTGAAGACTATTGTTGATGATCCAGATAAATTTATTGAAGATGGTGGTTGGAAATTTTTGAATATGGAAGCTAGTGATTCTGATTCTGATAATTCAGAAGAGTCGGATCAAGGATATGAACCCTCTGATGTAGAAGAGGAATCATAATCAGATTTCATGTAGCCACCATCAAGAGTGTTACAAGCCAACAAAATAGAGGGAATTATCATATAAGGATAATTTTCAATGTTCCAGGTATCAACTTTAATGCCAACTATATGCCAACATTGAAATTCCCTAGCAATATTTATGTTAAGGAAATTTCCTTTAGATCCAAGGATTCAAAGCACATCAACCATTTGGTACAAATGATTAAATCCCACAGATGATCTGTAGCAATGAAAGAGTCTAAAAAGGAAGAGAGAGCTACACTAGTGAATCAGGAGAAACTTTATCTTTCAAAAACATGATATCAATATGTTAAATATATGATTGTGGACGATATCCATATTTCCCATCAAAGCGAACGTATGTCATTATTTTTCCTTCAGGGCATCGGCGGGATATAAGATGATGTCTCCCTGATACCCCTTAGTCTCTTTGATATCGTATATTAGGCATTTAATTAATCACTTATGAAATTCTTTGTGTTATTGGCACATCAGGGGAACTTTGTTTATATTCCATTGATAACAACTATTCCTATCAATACCCTTTTCTTTTGTCAGTTCATCGTTGTATCAGGGAAATTGTGCTTTTTGTCACCTCGATAGGTTTGTGTCTCACCAATACCACTATGTACTTTATTAATAACTCTCTTCATCATGATGTTGTATCAGTCCATCAGTGAGACAACATGTCATCTTTCCCCGATATACTTTGGTGTCTTTGATATGCTTTTCTCGAGCTATCGGGGAGACAACAAGATGTGTTATGGCGATATTTGTTTCTTACTTCGATGAATCAAACCTTGTTAGCTCTGTATTCCTTGTTGACTAGCTCATTTGGTCACTAGTCACTTAAGTCATTAGCAACATATCTTTACCGGCCCCCTTGCATAGGCTTGTTGGTCGCTCGGTGTTATATCGCCTCATTTAATTTTTCCTAATTCAAGTTCATTATTATTTTTTAGTTGATTGTTACGTCCGCCTCATGGGTTATAATCCCGTTGACCTAGTCATGGCCCCTCTTTTAAAACTAACATTAGTTGCATGTGCAAAAATCTCTCCCATCCTATTTGAAGTTCGCAGCTCATCCGTTGCTCACAAACCTCGCGGGATTTGAATATTGATCTTTGAAATGATGTGAGGTTGGTGAATGTTTGACACATGTGCACCTGCAGTGTTGAAGGTAAATCTTGGATGTATATCGCACATCTCACACGACTTAGACAAGTACTCTCCAAAAGCTTGCGAGGTCTGCGAATGATGGACACATGGACTATTTCGTTTGCTTGGGAAAGGAGGTGGAGCCCACGAGAGATGATGATATGGTCTCTAGTCAGCAAATTTTCATTAACCGATGAGGTAATAAATGAAGATAAATAAAATTCAAACCATGTTGACTTGATCTCGATTGTCCTTTATGCCATCATAGAAAGAGATCGACAGTTGCTATTCAAAATTGGATGCACGTCTAATTGAACCATTTTCTTTGCGCGAAAGAGAAATAATGGTGGATAGGACACCCACAACCGCTATTTTTTTGACATTAAAGCACATAACAACTTATTTTCCTCAGACAATTCAGGATTGCAAGTAAATTCAAAGCCTTAAGGAGATCATGCGAAGTATTTCAAGCTACAACTCGAACAAATTAGGGTATCCTGTGAATGAAAAATTTGTAAGTCAAATTACAAGCTTTATCTTTTAAACAATCTTGATTTAAGGAAGGATTTTTCTTTTTCTTTGAAATTGGATTAGCTTGCATGTTTTAAATGCTTTGTTTTTCTTTAAAATTACACATAAGTGTGGTCTTTTGTTGTGCTTCAAAATTTGTATATCCAATTTGTGCTAGTTGTTAATTAAGCACTAGGTATTGAGCTATCCTACATTGAAACCCTAGCCTACTTTGAACCTACCTAATTGTCCATGGCTCCCAAAGCCCAAGGGTCTGGTTGTGAAACCCCAACTAAGTTACTCTCTTAGGATATTGTTGACCAGCTCAAACCCTCGACAAGTAAGAAAGCTCAGGGGTAGGTAATATTTTATGTTCCTAAGATTTATGAGGAGTTGCTAGATAAGAAAAATTGTATCAAGGATGCTGAAACACTTTTCATTGGATGGCACATGTTCAAGAATTGGTTTGGAAATAGAAATTGTGGAGTTCCCACTTGCAATACCTAGAGATTAGACATGGGAAAACTTGTGGTCCCAAATGCTTATATGGATGTGGACTTGCTGAAAGACATTGTAGCAAGGTATGACCCCATTTCTAGGGTAATTAGGGCATTTGATGGTGCTGAGATGGTTAGGATTACTAGAGAATAAATTGCTAAAGTCTTTGACTTGTTTGAGTGGAATGAAGACATGATCCCTATTGACCTAGATGCAGGAAAGATTATGAAAATACCAAGGTCTTGTTCAGAACCACAATGCTACCAATACATACTGTTACCACAAGATATGGAAAAAATAAGAGACAAATAAATATTGGAAAAGATTAGAGGGAAACTTTCCCTATGAAATACTTTGCTAACTACTTTAAGAAGACCTTATATTCCTTATGCCAAATCATTGGTTTTGATCCACTTGAAACTATGTGAAACAAATATATGTACATGGTAGGACATATCCAGCAAAGAGCTTTCAACATGGTCTATAATTATGCTACTTACTTGGTAGAGTGTATGCACAAGGGTTTGGTTTCTCTTAAGGAAGGAAAGAATTGGGTTAAATTCTGGTGGTACTCCCTATTAATCCATATGTTTCTATACAAGGAAAGGAAATACTTTGGCAAAGATATGCCATTGAAGACGAAAGAGGATGGTCTTGAGCTATCAGTTCAGTGTTGGACCAGGATTCTGGACATACATGATAAAAAGTCTAATTATGTGGCCTTTCACAATGTGTTTGCCTCCAAGCTGAGGAGATCCTTGATTCATGATCCACCAAGGATCCCGAAGGAGATTCATGATTTTTTAAGACCTATGGAAAGGAGGCCTGAATTGTAGATAAATCATAATTGGGGAGATATCATTCCCTATCTAGATACAACTATATTCAGGGTATATGGGACACCTATCAATCCTTATCTGCTACCAAGGGATGTATTTTTGCGGATTGGATTTGTTGGGGATACGGAGTTCAGTTTTGTCATCATAGAGCACATCTAAGACAACAGTGCCTTAGTGATTTTCATTCAAATCACAACAGACACTAACAACTATGCCATAAAATGAAAGCAGGCATAGTTGATCCCCCATTGATCCTCTGAGAGAAGTAAATGCTTAACAAGATAGCAGATTCAACACAAGCACAGATTCAAGAAACTGAATCAAACAACCATGAAAGACAAAATAATGAACACATAGATATACGTGGGGAAAACCTTTTCAGGTAAAAAACCCCACCTCCAAAACATTCATCTCACTTGTATTATTCAGTAACTAAAATGGTTACAATACAAACATAGAGCTATGCTCTTCAGGATATTACATCTTGTCCATCTGGAGAGAGATACAGGCAACACAAAATATAATCTTCACACAGTTTCAATGTCCTCAATGACATATCATGTAGATTCCCTTCAACTCCTCATAAATGACTATCGCAGCCAGTCTCATGGCCAACCCAGCCACACGACCTCCATAGGTTCACATCTCAACAAATTTGAGAGTCTAAGTTTTCACGGTTGAACCACTCGAACACTCTCAACCTCTCTTTGTTATCGCTCATTATCTCGATCTGACTGCACACGAGATTACTTATACAGTGTGCATACCTATTCAGCCCATCCCTACCAACAATGGTCATCAGGATAATAAATTATCCACCTGCAAGCACCCATACTCCACTGATAACGTGCATCACTCATTCAACATGCATCGATCCGCGCAACATTAAACAGGTTGTTGAAAACATTTTTGTCAACCTCCATTCAATAACGCAGCCCAATCGCAATTAGGAAATAAAGCTTCGACCAATGGGATCTCAAAAAACTTGCCATGTGGTTCCATCTCATTCGTCTATCGATGCTGACTGTCGGTCAAACCGGTCCAACTTGATCAACTGAGTTTTAAGCTCATTTGAGCTCCTACCATGTTAACGTCAAGCTCAACATTACCTGTCGCAGTATGGCGATGAGCTCGCCCGAGCTCACCCCGCCATCAACCGCACTACCGCTACCCTAACCATCTTGCCTCACGGTATGGCGATAAGCCATCCAAGCCCCTTCAAGCTCTCGCCCATTAACCGCCATCGTGCTACCGCTGACCCATTTGAATTGCCTCACGGTATGGCAGTAAGCCATTTGAGCTCGCACCCTGACTCCACCGCACAACTGTGCCCCTGTCTGAGTCGCCTCGCAGTATGGCAGTGAGCTTGCCTGAGCTCACCCTCAACCATCCTGTGCTACCACCAAGCCATCTGAGCCTTACCGCAATAGGGCGGTAACTGCCAGGCCGACCGCAGGCGGTCTTACCATGAACACTGTGGTGAGAGGAACCACCGCTTGCAGTATGGAAGTAATTGCCATGCCCACTGCGGTGAGAGGGACCACTGCCAATGGTATGGCAGTAATTGTCGTGCCAGACTGCTAGCAGTCTTACCGCACCACCGCGGTGAGAGAACTCATCGCACACGGTAAGGTGGTAACCGCCAGCGCAGGCCGCAAGCAGCCTTACCGCACCACCGTGGTGAGTGAACTCACCGTGCACGGTAAGGCGGTAACCACTAGATAGAAACTGCCAAGACCAAGCTAGATCGTCGTGGTAAAGGCCAGAATATGAAGGAAAATGCCAAGTCTTCAAGGGAAAAGCCAGAAATGTTGAGGCATAATTTCCCAACAATATCCCACTTGCCGAAGATTTTCAAGCTTCCTCCAAACACCCGAACATGGACCAACACCATGCTTCCATGCTCCAACCAAGACCCTTGCAACGAAATTCAAAAAATTTCCACCATCTCAGGCTACAACTCCAAACACCCAACACAGGAAAAAGAACAAGCCAAGGCGTATATGAACCAGTCTCTGGAGCACAAACATCAGATCCTTCAGGCGGCAAAGGAAACACAACAACAACAAAGCACAACACGAACACCAGAATGAGAAACATTCTCTAGAACAAGAAAAACCAACCAGCTAGAACAACAACCATAAAAGTGACTGCCCTCCATCCAACTGGTCAAACCCATGCGATTGAAAACCAACACCCACAGCTCATGTTGAATCATCCAACCACCCATACCTTAGAGGTATGAACATCAGTGAACTCATGCCATCACACAACCAACCCAACAACAACAAACACAAGCACCATGTGTCAACTAGTCAAAAGACCAAACACATCTAGGTACTCCCACTGCAAAAGTACTGTCTAAATGAATGCAAACAAAGCACCATCACACGTGATCCAGGCATACTAAGTCCACCAATCCCTGCACATAGAAATGAATAACCATGTAGTTCCAAGGAACATCCGCATTGATCTACACCATCTGCAACCACCTATTGCAAGAAACTTTTCTCTCAACTATCTTCCACAATTCTTCCAAGATCCTCCATATCTGACTGAAGAAAGAAGCACATGAATCTTCATGTCATCACCCAAGTGACAACACATGACCACAAACTGTGACCAACACGGCTCCACAAAATCATCTCACATCTAAAGTCATATGAAAACAAACATATAAGAAGAAAATACCAGATTAGAGAGAAACTGCAAATCAAAACATGTAGCATCCTCCTACATACATTTCTAAATGCAAGTTGTGTCAAGAATGATCTTCTTCACATCCCAAAGGAAAAATCCTTAACAACATCCAAAAAATCCATGGATGTAAGCACCTCAAAGAAGATCAAACTCACCCATATAACCATCTCCTATCAGTCCTCAAAAAGAACAAGGAGACACACTATGCTATCCACCTTTCATTATGAATCCTCTAGAATTTTAAGCAACTCAAGATTCATATCCATGAAAGATAAAGCATATCATACATCTGAAAGATATAATGGGGAAATACCTTTCAAATGAACCTCACTGCCAAGAAGACCAAGAAGAAAAGAAAATATGCGCCTCCAAGATATACAAGTCACCGTGACTTACCCAAGAGCAATTTCCTTCATGGTCTCCGTTGAACTCGCATTCAACCAAGGTGTAGGCTACTCAGAATTTCAACTGTAACAACAACATTCTCAAAATAATTCCAGCCTCACCTTATTCTCCATGCATCCATGAATACCATAAACCTGTCATTTCATGCTAACTCCAAACTACATTACTGCACTGAACATGAAGTCCTCCATCATATGAACAAAGTACTCAAAACATAGAGAATCCCCAGACCACTATCAAAGCTCCAAACCTAGGAACAAGAACTCATCATGACATCGTGATCTTACACATCCCCCTTAGGAGACAATTCTTTAAGTGAACTATCCATGGTATCAAGAGCAAAGCAACATGCCAAAACTCTAATGCACAAGTAAGAGTATACCATGACATAAAGCAAACAAGCTCTAAACCAACATCACCTGTCAAGCAGCACCAACATCTCAGCCAAAAATAACCAATATCCTCCATGGCTCCAAGATGTTGCACATCTTCAAATAGTGACCATGCAGATGCAAAAGAACTCTTCTGCAGCAACAGGATCTAAGAATCTTCAAGAAGCATTTGCAACACCAAAGAAGATCATTCACCACCAAGTGATGAATCCATAGTCACTGCTAAAGCTCCCACTAAAATGTGACACCGAGCTCTCCAAGCACCATGACCAAACATTTGTTGATCTGAAAACCTCCAGGTACAAAATAACAACATGTCCATTGGACAACAATGCCAAACTACACCAAGATCACTAGATCACCTAGACCACACCATCACTATCAAAAGCTTACACAAGCCAGTGTATCCAGCTCTCCATGACATCATGATTCCCATGCTTCAGGTCCCCATCACTGACTATTTAGGTACTCATCCGCCATCCCTCCTCTCATCTCAAAACCACGCCAATGCACAAGTGACCACAGACAAGGTCAGCTAATAGATTTGCACCACATAGTTACAACCTTGTGGATATTGACAGTCCACTTCTGAGTTGTCTCACAACAAACATGTAGGTAAGGACAACCCACAACATTGCACAACTCATGGATGCGACCAAATGAAAAACTAAAAATCTATCATTGCATTGGAAATTGCAAAACTGAGATCATCAAAGAGAATAGCCAAAGAAGACAAGCATGACTCAAACACCAAATCAAAAACAGATCCGATTTGCCAGTCACGTCCACAACTCAAGCACCATAGTCTAGGAAACCAACAAGAACACCACAAGAATTCTGAAAGAGAAACTTGTAACAACACTCCCATGCAGAGAAGACATCATACCTCCTTAAACCCTATTGAATTGCAGCTCTCTCATCCTGTCACACCCCAGAAGCCAAGTTCTAGAAAATAGGTGGACAATAGCTCCACAAACCACAAGTTTTTCTTGACCGTGTAAAACCTACAAAACCACAGTGTTTATAAAACACGCATGCACCTCTATATTCACTACACATCTGGATGACTCAAGATTGTGCACACAACCGTCATGGTTAACCAGAACAGTGAAAAACATGAAAAAGCATGATAGACTTTTTAGGAAAATCTACACAAAACCTTCAAAGCCAAAGATATGAAACTGAACCATGTGAGTGCAAGACACAAGTAAGAATGGAACAATAGGTCCATTTAAGACCAATTCCAAAAACCACAGTCATGCACAGGCCTACAAGAGAGCCAGGCTATCCAGAAGTTGCAGACCACTAGGATCAACTTCATAGTCTCAATGTAAGCAGAGGAGAAATCGCCTTCAGTGCTAAGTCAAAACACCCAACACAAGCTAAATACTCCATGACTAAACAACAACACAAGCAACTCCATACCGCCGGGGAGCCTCTCACACAGACACCCAATATGAAACCACGATTCACTGCAACACAACCACAAGCACATCTCATGCCCTTTGCATCAAGAACATTTGTTGCGAGCCAAGGGCCTTAGACCACATCGCCACAATATGATCAACTCCAATGTCTTTCAAAACTGTGTGTTGAATCAAAGAAGCAACAACTTCCACTCATCAAAAGATCAATCACCAACCGATTTCTCCAAATTTCCTCAAGCTTGCCAGGCTAAGAAATTATTACAGGAGAAATACCCAGAACTTCAGTAACTAGGAGAAGGCTTTGACACCACTTGTTGGTATCATCAAGCCTCAATCTCCTTCAACCAGAAATGATACCACTGTTGGGGATACGGAGTTCAGTTTTGTCATCATAGAGCACGTCTAAGACAACAATGCCTTAGTGATTTTCATTCAAATCACAACAAAGACACTAACAACTATGCCATAAAGAGGAAGCAGACACAGTTGATCCCCCATTGATCCTCTGAGAGAAGTAAATGCTTAACAAGATGACAGATTCAACTCAAGCACAGATTCAAGAAAATGAATCAAAAAACCATGAAAGATAAAATAATGAACATATGGAAAAATCTTTTCAAGTAAAAAACCCCACCTCCAAAACATTCATCTCATTTGTATTATTCAGTAACTAAAATGGTTACAATACAAACACAAAGCTATGCTCTTCAAGAGATTACATCTTGTCCATCTAGAGAGAGATACATGCAACACAAAATAAAATCTTCACACAGTTACAATGTCCTCAATGACATATCATGTAGATTCCCTTCAGCTCCTCACAAATGACTGTCATAGCCAGCCTCATGGCCAGCCCAACCACATGGCCTCCACAGGTTCACATCTCAACAGATTTGAGAGTCTACGTGTTCACGGTTGAACCACTCGAACACTCTCAACCTCTCTTTGTTATCGCTCATTATCTCAATCTGACTGCACACGAGATTACTTATATTGTTCGCATACCTTTTCAACCCATCCCTGCCAACAATGGTCATCAGGACAATAAATTATCCACCTGCAAGACCCATACTTAACTGATAACGTGGATCGCTCATTCAACATGCATTGAGCCGCACAACATTAAACAGGTTTTTGAAAACATGTTCATCAACCTCCATTCAATAATGCAGCCCAATCGCAATCAAGAAATAAAGCTTCGGCCAATGGGGTCTCAAAGAACTTGCCATGTGTCACCATCTCATTCGTCTATCACTGCTGACTGTCGGTCAAACAGGTCCAACTTGGTCAATTGAGTTTCGAGCTCATCCGAGCTCTTACCGCGTTACCACCGAGCTCAACATTACCTGTCGCAGTATGGTGGTGAGCTCGTCCGAGCTCACCCCGCCATCAACCGCACTACCGTTGCCCTGACCGTCTCACCTCACAGTATGGCGGTAAGCCATCCGAGCCCCTTCGAGCTCTAGCCCACTGACTGCCACCACACTACTGTTGACCCATTTGACTTGCCTCATAATATGGCGATAAGCCATCCGAGCTCACACCCTAACTCCACCACACAGTCATGCCCCTGTCCAAGTCGCCTCACGGTATGGCGGTGAGCTCACCCGAGCTCACCCTCAGCCATCCCGCACTATCGCCAAGCCATTTGAGCCTTACCACGATAGGGCGGTAACCGCCAGGCCAACCGTAGGAGGTCTCACCGTGAACACCGAGGTGAGAGGAACCACTGCCTGCAGTATGGCGGTAACCGCCATGCCCATCGTTGGCGGTCTCACTGCGAACACCGCAGTGAGAGGGACCACTACCAGCGGTATGGTGGTAACTATCGAGCCAGACCACTGGCGGCCTTACCGCGCCACCGCGGTGAGTGAACTTATCGTCCGCGATAAGGTGGTAATCACCAGACAGAAACCGCCAAGACCAAGCCAGACTGTTGTGGTAAAGGCCGGAATATGAAGGAAAACACCAAGTCTTCAAGGGAAAATCCAGAAATGTTGAGGCATAATTTCCCAACAAGATTTATTGAAATAATAAGATAACTAGGAGTTGCACAAATGGCACATCTATGAGAAAATCAGAAGAAGGGGTCTTTCTTCCCTGAATGGACAACCTTTGTAGAATTTTTGATGGTTAAAGGAGGGTGGAAATCTTTTGTTAAGATCTTGGAACCCTATGACTTGAGGGCAGTGTGCCTTAGAAACCATGACCCTGAGGGTTTCATTGTTGTAGTAAAGGCAATGATAAGAACCAGTGTATTTGTGCATAACTTCTACTACACTGAAGATGTTATCAAGAATATTTTGGATTTCAAGGTGCAAGAGGAAAAGAAGGCCATGTATCTTGCCTTCAAAAAGATGGTTGAGAATTCCACGAAGTCTGATCCTAGATATAACCCTTTGCCAAATATCAGGGGAGAATGGGGAAGAGTACAATATGTTTTGGCAAACTTTGAAAGTGTTGTGGGTGTATTAAGAAGGGAAAGAACAATTGAGGATAAGGGGAAGTCATTGGCGGTAGAAGATGGGTTATTTGACCATGAGGAGGAAAGATCTTCCTATGAGTCTCCAAAAAATATCAGAATATATTCTAGGAGGAAGGAGATTGTTAAGAAACAACAGACATTGCCAACCCCTACTACCTCAGAAGGGTCAATGGAAGCTTCTCTAGCTAGGTCAGTTTTATCACCTCCTAGACAGGATCCACTTGTTATTGAGATTGATTCACCCCTAAAAGGCCCTTCTCCATCAGAGCAGCCACCGGCCAAGAAGCAAAAAATTGAGGTGAGAAAAATTGTTGACTACCCGGACACCGAGGAAGAAGAAATATTAATCACTCTTGAGGAGATGCAACAGGGAATTCCTTCTCCTCCAAGGGAAGTTGTAGCAGATACTGCAGAAGGCAGCCTCAAATTGGGAAAAGGGGAGTTGAGTGGGACAAGCTACTTGGATGACTTGAGAAATGAAGCTTGTAATGAATTTATGGAGGATGACTCTTTTATTAAAACAAGAGCATTGTGAAGTCCACAACATCCAATTCGTTCACTTCCTCTACCCCCAATATGGAAGCCAATACCTCTTTATCATTGTCAGTCTCATGTCCCTATATATACATAAAAAAAATTCTTTTAAATTTTGAAATAAAAAACTAAAAACTAAAAATCAAAGAAACAATGGAAACATTTACAAATCTATAAATTGGCAATGAATTACCTCATTGTGGCCAGAATTTGCTCCCTTTTCTCCTTTCCCTCTATTGCTTGACATTTTGAGGTGACCTAGGGAAAATTATTTTCGTTCAGTCTGTGGAGGAAAACAAAGTACACACTGCCAGGTATGAAAGTACACATTATCAAGAAAAACAATTCAAATATGTTTGCAATGCAAGGAACATTTTTATGCATAGCTATAGTCAATCATTGTCAAGTACAATTCAGATATGTTTGCAATACAAGGAGCATTTTTATGCATAAAAATGGTATTACAGAGGCCGATTGAAAGTTTAATGAAGCAACATCATGTGGATCAAGTCCAATCAATCAAGGTTTTAAAGGAACTTTGCATTTGCATCTACTATCAACATATAAGTGGTTTTTCTACTTTTCTTAAAAAATTCAAGGCCATATATGGTGTTTCTCTCCTTTTTTAAAAGGAGTTTTAAAATTTTAAACCCCAAATGTTTTTACATTAAAAATCCCCCAAAAAATTTAGTTTAAGGGTATATGGTGAGGATTACAAGTTTTTTATTTTCAATATGCCTTAGCCCTAGTGAAAACCTTACTTTTTATGGTTTCCAATTATCATTAGAGAATTTTTGTGGCACAAATGGCACAATCGTTCCTAAACTATAACAAAATCATACATTTTTTGTGGCTTTGAATGCTATGGAAGTATTTATCACTTCAAATGGCATTTGGCAAAGGTGCCAACGCATGATTTTGTAAAAAAAATTCAAGAACGCAAACCAATGAGCACAAGATTCAAAATCTAGGTGATAAAAATAAATCACACTAGCTAAATCCAAAAGGACAATGTTTGTAAGATTTGTGAAGAATGCAAACCAACGAGTATAGGGTACCTAACCAAATTCAATTCATTTTAACACAACCTACGGGTGAAATAAACATTAAATCTGCCAAAAATATTGATAAAAGTGTCATATATACCTACCTACACTAGATGATGCCAACTACTAATGCAAATCACACATGATACAAGGGACAAAAACAAGTCACACTAGCTAGAAGTAAAAATAAAATGCTTACCACACGTGGCTCCAACAATCTCTTTACTCATAAAACTCCATGAAATCTCCAAATGAAAATTCCAAGTGAAACCCTATGGCAACTGAGAAGAGAGCTTCCAGAAAGCTCGATGGAAAAAATGACATGTTTTTCCAAACTTTTTAAATGTTTTCGTAGGAATTTTTTATTTTTCGTTTTTGATTCATTAGTCAGTGTTATGGTCGGTGTTATAGTCGGTGATAGTCATCAACTTTAGCGCCAACTTTGAACCCTGAATGTAATCTCTTTGGGGCGTTAAAGGTAGCGCAAAGTGCACCTAATTTAGCGCCTACGTGTGCAAAATGATGTATTTTGCATGGAAGTTGATAAATAAATACCATTATTTTTATTATTTAATTTTGAGCATTTATTTTAGTGGTGTCATTACTCTCAACTCTTTATCCTAGGCAAATTATATTAAATATTTAATTTTGATTTAATTAATTTACTTGGGATATTTATGTGAGGCATGTTATTCTTCCTTACATAAATTCATGAACCAAACATTCTTAAACACACTCAAGTTTCATCCTTAGAGTTTATCTTTCTATATTAAGGTTATAAATCTAACATTTTTAAGTAGATATGATTCATTTTATACTTTATTAGGGCTTGGATATACCCCTTATCTATGTTTCATTGCTATTATCTTGATTAGGGTTAGGGATTTTTTTGTGTGATCTCTTTGATCCCACTAACCCACCCTTATTTAATGTATTATCGATAGATCATTCATCATGCATTATCATATATATTTGTCTATTGCCTTTATTCGTGCATATATTACATATTTTGACATGTTTTTACACTTTGTTAGATCTCATCATTCCATCCTTGATTAAATCTCATCATTCCATTCTAAAGTAGGTTTCAATCAAGAATAAGGAATCCAATTTCTAGTTGTCAAACAGAAAATAACTACGGTTTTAATGAATTTGTGGAAGTGTGAGGTAGAGAACCAGCTAAAATTATTAGTAATAGATTTTCTTTCATCTAGGATAACAAGGGACCATGGAAGGGATGTTCAACTAAAATTATTAGTAATAGGTTTTATTTGTAGTCAGCTTGTAAATAAATCTATTTTTTATGTGAATTTGTAGTCATCTTGTAATAATAATATTTGACCTCTAGTTGTCAAGATTCCGCGTGTAAATTTTTTGTGAAGAGCAGAATGTTGCAATGTCCTATTTTGTTTTTCATAGTGCATCTTAATGAAAAGTCAGCTTATTAACAAGATAATTTCAACAATATTCTCTTGGTGCACAGTTGTTATGTGACTATTGTCATTGTTGTGTATTACAGGATCCAGAGGAGGCCATGGATAGAGGATGTGGATGATGTAGAACTACTAAATCGCAAAGAGGAAAGTACAATAGAATTTGCAGATACAATAGAAGTAAGAATAGAAAGCAACCTCAAACAAAGGAGGAAGGTGTTTATGAATTCACAAATGCCACAACATAGAGGAGATAAAGTCATTTTTTTGTCCATGAGGCCTCTGAGGTCAAACTTATTGGTTGAAAATGCATAGGAATGGTGATTAAATGTGATTCTATGATCAAGGGAGAAGTTTTAAAATTAGGATGGCCAAAACATGATATCAATATGTCAAATATATGACTAAAGTGAGGTTTTGTGTTGGATAGCATATTTGTTGAAATGATATAATTGGTGTACTAAACATTATTCACTATGCTGTGTATTATAGGGGCGAGAAGAGGCCATGGAAACAAATCGTGTCATATCAAATGAGGACACAACGGATGAAGCGGGAAATTAGGTACTCAAATTTTGACTTAACTTTAGAAAAAATGATCCGATGGCATTTTGTGATACGTTCATCTTTTTCACAGTATTATTGAAATTTATAATGTATTATCCAATCTTGACATAAATTAATGCATGTTGTTGATTATTTTAGATGGAGATTGGAGCAAATCCAGAGCCCGAGCGTTCAACTAGCAAAAGAACAAGATATGTGCATGGACGTGGACCTAAAACTGTTAAATCATGTAGATGATAGTGGGTGAAAGAGGACATTACAATGGATCCTACAGACACAAAAAATGATTGCACTAAACAAGAGGTTGGGCAGGACTATAATACATGGGATGAATACTTTGGGAAAATTGTTGTTTGTGGATGTTTTGTATATTGTAGAAAGAAACAATTCAAACATGTGATTGTACAAAGACATTACATTTATGATGAGCTTCCAGTCTGTAGTAAGCCTCCTACAATCGATTCAAATCCAATAGGAATTGTAGTAAATAATTTTCCAATTTGATATAAATCACATGTATACTTTGTTTAAACATTGTTTTATATTATTTAAATAACTATTTTTTTCTTAATGGATACTTGCAGGATAAAGTTCTTGGTTTAAATTTTCTTGGATCACTGAATTCGAACCTAGAAGGAAATGATCATTTATCAAATGATACATCCAACAAAAATATATGCCAATATACCTACTCAGAAGATGAGGAATTGACGAAAATAAGTAACAAAACAAGAACCAGTGTAAAGATGCATAATTTTCTTAAAGACAAGGGGAAGGTGGACTGCATACCCTATGAGAATGAATGTGATGGAGATGATGACTTTTCCCTGAGTTTGAGATCAATTTACAAAGAGACATTTGATCGTCGACTATATTATGCTTGGCCTAGTGATCAACAACTACCTAGAGTGTACGAGGTGTTCCAATTTTGGGGATACAGCTACATGATACGACCCTCCTATATTCATAGAGAAAATCTAGGTCTATTTATTATCCAAAATGTACATGTGGGATATAAACATAGAAACAATTCAGAACAACCCACTAGGAGATTAATTCCATATTATGCTCCATCATATTATAGTGGTGAATGGAGAAGGTTGGTAGAATATAAGCCTAGCATGTCAGCATATGGTCTAAATTTGAATATGTATACACATCGTCTCCAATTGGAAAGTGGAAAATAAATTAATAGAGGTCATATTATGTATATAGATGGACGTGCATACACACACAAAAATACTGCAGGATTTATAAATAGTAGTAAGGGAAGGGACCCTACTGTAAGACCGAATTATCAATTTGTTGAGGTTATAAATGATAAAGATGGAGATATGGAAAGAGAGGTTGATAGATTGATAATGGTTGAGGCTATTATGGACCTTACCATTGGGGATGAGTTATTGATTTATTACCCCTTCTTAAAACACACTCCTGCGTGAAAGAAAAGGGAAGAACAAGGTCTCCCTAAGGATATTCTTAAGGGCAAAAAAGAAAAGAATAATAAATGAGTGTGGACTGATGTTTTATAAACTATGTTGTCAAAATTGTGTTTTATTTAAATTATTGTATAAAAAGGTAGCCTATAAAATAATGTTCCATTATTCAATTGATGTATATATGTTCATATTATTTTTATTTTTATTTTTTAAGCCATATTTGATTATACTTCTTTGAAATTGATACATTTATGATTTATCCAATTTTTGCCAAACATTAAATAATACTTGTGTTTGTTGATAGGTAGAAGATGTTGATGAAACACATACTAATACTCAAGATCCAACTGGGTTATTAAGATTTGGACGGGATGATCCAAACCATCCTTTAAACAATACCAGAGCGAAAAGAGCAAGATTGAAGAAAATACTACCACCTGAGAAATTTGAAGAGCTGATGAGATCCGCATACACTGATGACATGACACCTAGCCTTAATGAAGAAGGATTGAATGAAAATGCAGTGCATGAAGAACGATTGAATGAAATGCTTACATATTTCTTTGGGGATGGAAACAATGATGACAATAATGATCATATGGTTGATAGTAACGATGATAGAAGGGGTTATTACCACCAACGTAATTTTGATGATAACAACTTAAAAGAGTCCATCAAGCAAGCATCAAAGACACTCGTGTTCAAATTGTGTGCAAGTAGAACCTCAAAACTGGCATGCACATTAATATTATTAGAAATCAAGTCACTATTTGGTTGATCAGACAAAGGATTCATTGCCCTACTGAAGTGAGTTGAAATCTATTTCTTACTTTGCATTGTCAATTGGTGTACATAATTTGTAAACATTCATCAACTTTGTTTATATTTCTTTAAGGGGATTTTAACACCATATATTGTATACAAATAGTCCTAGTATAGATCAACTTATCAAACATGTTCATCACAAGTCAAACATTCAATTGATTTAATCTCTAACAATCTTACAGGGCACTAAAAACTAAAATATTCCCTGGAGAGAATGTGTTGCCATCAACTTGTAGAGAGGCGCGTTTGTTGTTGGTTGAGTTGGGGATTGAATATAAGGAAATTCATTCATGTAAAAATGATTGCATTTATACAGAGATGAATATTAGAACAAGGTAGAATTCCCTATATGCAAAGAGAAGAGATATTGTACAGATGTACAAGGTCCTACAGTTCCAAAGAAGGTTTTATGTCACATCCCAATTATACCTAGACTTTAATGAATGTTTCATTGTAATTCACTTGCACAATTGATGGACTGACATGCAAATAATAGGAGTAAAGATGGATTCATGTGAATTCTGGCCGACTCCAAAGCAAAGAAACACATAGAGGAAAAATGGCCAAGAAAATTCAAAGATGAACCTCGTAGTATCAGGTTTGGTCTTTCAATTGATGGAGTGTGTCCATTCTCTTTTCTAAGCTCGAATTATAGTGTTTGGCCAGTTGGATTGATAGTATACAATATTCCCTTATGGATGAGTGTTAGAAAGGAGCACCTTATGCTAACTCTCATTGTTCCAGGAAAACATCAAGTTAAAAACATGGATGTTTATCTTGCACCTTTTATTGATGAGATGCAACTGCTATGGAAAGGCATAAGAATGTATGACATATCACATCCTCCATAAAATAGTTCCTTCATGTTGTATGGTGTGCTATGTTAGACTATTCATGATTTCCCAAGACTTAGTGTTTGTTCTGGTAAGATAAAATATTTACGTATTTATACTCATAATTTATTTTCATCCCAACTTTCATACTTAGTTTTATACTATTTTGTTGATGTTATTAACATTACTTGTTGAATTGTAGGGCTTCAAACAAAGGGGATATTTGCATGTCCAAGATGTGCAGAACAATTTCAAGGGTGATATTCTAAAGATATACATAAATTTATTTACGCAAACAACAGGGTTTTTCTACCACTAGATCATAGGTTTAGAAATCGTCTAAAGAATCAATTTGATGGAAAAGTTGAAAATAGAGGCCCTCCCATGATTATGGGTCTAGGTGATTGGCTTAAGAAGTATGAAGATGTTGAATTGAAACCTTGGGAGGATTTTTTTTATCACGATGATTCAATTGAAGAACCAGAACAAGTTGTAGTTAATATGTTAGAAGGAATGAAAAAGAAATCCATCTTTTATGAGCTCCCTTACTGGAAGGATCTATTAATATCTCACTTATTAGATCATATGCATATCTTCAAAAATGTCCCAGATTCTATATTTCGACATACATCAGGAAAAGAGAAGGCCACCTTGTCTTCGAGGAGAGATAATGCTCTTTCGCATATCAAAATTGATAGAAAATATTTGTGGCCAAATAGGGAAAATGAAACATATGCAGAAGCTCCATGGATTTTGAAAAAAAAAAGAGCTAGACCAACTAAAAAATGTTGTTCATTCAATAAGGACACCTACTGGTTATGGGTCATCATTGGCTAAAGCTTTTACAATTGATGGACATATCACAGGATTTAAAACACATGATTTTCATAATTTTATGAAAGTATTATATATCATCATTTAACATTTACTAGTAACATTGATTAAGTACTAAATATATTTTGATATTTTGTTGTGTGAGAAAAAATTACTAACAACCTTTTCATAAATGTGTTTGATAGCATATCATGCCATTGGCAATTAGAGGGGATTATTGTCTTACAGTTAACTTAAGGAATGCCATAAGTCAATTGTTAGCATTTACAAGGTATGTGGTTATATGAAATGTTCATGTGTGAGAGACATAGAGATATTATATTGCATTTTAATTTTTGACTAAAGGTTCATACTAATTTAGTATTCTTATATTAGGTGGGTAACTTCCAAGGAGATCCACAAATGTGAAGTGCCAAAATGGAAGAAGGAAATTGCAGAAATTGTATGTGTATTTGAGAAGGATCTCCCTACAAGTTTCATGGACCTACAAGTCCATTTACTTATACACCTAGTCGATGGCATTGAATTGGTGGGTGTCGTATCAATGAGGTGGATGTTTTTCTTTGAGAGGTATATGAAAACTCTAAAAAGATATGTCTAACAAAAGGCACATCCAGAGGGTTGCATAGTTGAAGGGTATGTATTGAATGAAGCATTTTTCTTCCTGTGTGAATTCCTTGGTAAGGATTTTGAAGTTGGGCCACGCTTCTGGGATGAAGAACGATCCATCATATATTATTGATGGAGAAAAACCACAATCTAATGGTGTTCAAATAGAAATTAGTAAATAAATTCATGATCAATGTGGTTGTTTTTCTTGCAATCATTAACTTACTATTTAATTTATTTGTCAAATTAACATTATGACATTTGGAGAACTTGAAATAAACATGTTAACATGTAATAGGTGTAGACGAAAGTGCTATACTCGACAAGTTCATTTTGTACCACATGGACTTTATGAAAAAATGGATTGATTTGTATGATAAAAAGAGAGAAGTGTTAGAAGCAAGGAAATGGTTTAAGAGATCAAACCCAAGGAATACTCCACTTCCCACTAATCTACTTGGGGAATGGGGCAAATATTGCACAATAGAATGGGTTACTGAAAAAATTCAAAATCAAATAGAAGATGCAGGTATAGATTCAAACATAATAGAAGATGAAATCAACATGTTTAGAGGATGTGAAAGAAAGGTATAGTTGGAATTTTACAAAATGTTGTTTCCTTATAGTATTGACACTATTAACTATTTTAATATTCGTCATTATATTTGTTTTGACTGAAATAAATGGTCTTTCACAAGCGAGGAAATATCCAACAATGTAGGCATATGGTCGACATTATCATGTAGAAAGTGTAGATGTAAAGAGACGATCCTTTGATTGTGGCATCATGGTTGAGTTCAAGCAATCTAGTCAATCAATCTCAAAAGATAAGAATATAATTGAATGGAATCTACAATATGTTGGGAAAATACAAGAAATTATTGAGTTGGATTATTGCTCTTTTAAATGTTGTATTTTAAGTGTAGGTGGTATGAAGCATTTGAGAGGACACGAAGACATGATACCCATTGTGGATTGTTTTCTAAAGATTCCTCATGCTTCCTACCAGAGGATAAGGAGCCTTATGTTCAACAAATTCATTGTGAACAGGTATTTCTTTAACTCAAACAAGAAGCAGTAGTGATCATTAATCTATTAATTCATAGCTTATTGTGAATATATAAATTTGTTTATTAATCAATAAAATTGTTATAATATATGTATGTCGTTCATGTGCAAGTATTTTTTATGAAGATATTTTGGACTCGAAATGGATATTTGTCATAAATTATGATCCAAGATTAAGGCATGTATTTGACGATGCATTAGTGGATACTAAGGAAAACAATGATGGCCAAGAAAATGAGAGAGAGGGAGTAGAGAACATCAAATAAATTGGCATCCATGATGATGTTGAAGATGGTTATGTTCAAGCACAAGAAGATAACAATCCAGAGTTAGATGATGTTATAGAAGACAACAATATAGATGGTATATAAAATGATGATCCAAATACATCCGGTAACAATATAGATGGTCTACAATCAAATTTCATTGATGATGAAGATGATGCAGGTCAAGATGAGGATGATGATAATATTAAATACTTGAAAGAACGTATGAACATTGACAATGATACACAGCATGACATTGTAGCAAACAATAATGTTAATGACCAAGACCTAAATTTTTAGAATTATTTGCAATCCATGTTTAAAAAATGATGATTCTTATGGCCTAAACTTTGAAATGCTTCAGTAATATTATTTGTGTCGATACAAATTACCTATTGTAACATCCTTAAATTGTTCAATCTTTAGTATGAATTGTTGGCAAAAAAAATTAGGATTACTTGGATGCTTCTTCCATTCATTTTGTATCAACATATGTTCGTGAAGACACAAAAGTTATTAAAATATTAATGCACGTAACTCACAATTATTTAAATAAGCAACTTTGTTAACTTTATTGTTTTTAAATAGTTTCCATTTTTATGTTGAACATGTAACAAGGCAAAATAAGCTCAAATTTTCAAAAAAAAATAGCAGCTCTGCCAACATCCACAATAAATGTTTCATTGTATCAGCATATTCATTCACATAAGCATAGTATTGAGGCTCAATAACTGATATTCATTCAAATATAAGAAGAAATAAGTATGGAAAACATAAGAAAAATACATAATGATAACTCAGTCATGGAGAATCTTTGATAATAAGATGTTCTCCATTATATTGCTTCAATTGATATTATAGTGCTCTTCTTTAATAATCCCAGTGTTATCCCCTCAAATTATTGTGGAAGTATGAAAGGAATTTTAATTCTTAAGTTGATGGAAACCGATCAAAAAAAATTCAACAAAAGGGATTTTAATCCTTAATAAGAGCCAATTAAAGTAAATTATTTGAAAGGACTTTAATTCACACCTAACCAGAAACCAATCAAAGCATCCACACAATAACAAAAAATGTGCCTTGATAAATCTTGTAGACTTAAATAACTTGAAAATATCACTTTGGAGACAACAAAGCAATAAATAAGCATGAAAATTTGACACAACAATTGAACATTGAAAATGGATTACGAATTATAATCAGTCATCTCCATTATATTGCCTTTTAAATAATATGCATTATAACAAAAAAAAATCAATATGAAATGGATGGGCGGATGGGTGCAATCTATCTTCTTACTAATTTCTACTATAATGGAAATGAAAATATGAATGATGATGATCTTCAATCGGGTCTTGGTTTCCTTTTATATATAGGATGCAACAAGCTACAAACCCATTACAAAAAGGTATGATGTTTGATGACAAATAGTTAATTAACATAAATGAAAATATAACACTTCAGCATGTGAATGCATTGATCCATTAATCTTTTAGTAGGTGCCCATGACTACTTAAGATCTGTTCAAAGCTCCTACTCCATGATAATGCACAACCTTCAGAGTGTGTCTTCCTTATGATGCCAGCTGGTCTTTAAGCTCCAATGGTTTCCCTTCTATATTTTTTATGTCTTTGGTTTGGTTGATGAACAAGTTGATGGTGGAGAGATGACAAGTGTATTCCTCCTCAGCATAAGTTTCCACGTTGGCAATTGCACCCTTCATATCATATTCTACATACAACATCTTTTCAAGTTGTTTATGTGTATTTTGTAACACCATCTCTTCGTCGTTTATTTCTTGTAATGCAATAGGTAGATACATAGTGAGCTCATCCTTCCAATCATCTTGCTCCCTAGGATTGCCAAGGCTATTATGGAGTGCAGGATGAAAATAAAAATAGTCAATGTCCTCTTTGAGCCTATTGTGGTACTTGTTGTGTGATTCCACCAGCTTAATGTATGTCTCCAATGTTTGACCTTTCATGGCTTTCTCATTTAGGAGCTCCTCCCTTTTTTCAATCATTTATCCTTGCAATATTTCATTCTCCACAAGTGTTGAGTGTGTTTGTTTAAAAAATATCCAATATTCATTAGCACAATTCATCATCATGTCGAATCTTTATTTGATTATCTCATACACAACATTATATTTACTAGTTTTTATTCCTCTTTCTAGCTCCTTGCATTTCTCTTGAGACTTTTGATGATAGTGTTTCCAATAAGCTACATCTACTAATGCATCCAATATTCTTTTTTCACTCTCTATCCATGGGGAACATAATTCCGATCTGGAAGAGGAAGATGTTTTATCTCTATGACTAGCCACCTCCTTCCTTAATTTATCATTTTCTTTTATCAGTTTTTCAATTTGTGCCTTAGTGAATTTTGCAACATTTATGTTTAGCTCAACTGTTTCAATGGGTTTAGTGTCCCCTACCTTGTGGACCAAAATATGTCCAAACACTTGGTTTGGATTATTGATGATAGTAGGCCTTTTATCTTGAGGATACAATGCCCAAATTAGCAGGGTGGCTTCATCTGGGTTGTACCCTGATCCTGAGTACATTTTATCACTTGCCTCTTCCGTTAAGCGCATTGTTTTGTCTCCTCTTTTCCTAAAAATGTCAAACACTATTGTAGTGTTGATATCCCATCCTAGTAAGAGTAGTACCCTAGCATCTTGAAGTAATTATTTTCCCCTTTCGGGGGTGATAAATTCTAACTCTTTATCTATTTCTTTTCTCAACTCTTCCAAGGCGGTTGCCTCCTGCTCGGGAGTGATATCCTTCATCCTCTATCTTATCATTCTACCTTTATGCTCATAAAAAAATGATTTAAATTCCAAATTCTTGACAAAATCACTATCAGAAATAAATTATTTCTCGGCCTTGACTCTCACGTCATCAGAGAGTTCATCTAATGCTTCAAATTTTTCAATGTTTCATTATGGAGGTGGCTCATATTGTGTAACTACAAGGGAAATTATATGTTCCACCTCATCATCCTCCTCATCACTCTCTTCTTCATCTTCTTCATGCATGGTTGTATCTATAGAGAAGTTCATTTCTGGAGTGGGTTGTGAGGGTATGTAATCAAGAGGCTATATTTCCTCAGCCTGCATTCTTGAATAAGTTCTTTGGGGTGCTTCAAAGACATCTGGGGGTACATATTTTATTAGCTCATCCACATGAGTGATGAGCTGCTCAATTCTTTCCAGAGGATCATGTACTTCATTAAATGCCCCTAAATAGGATGGGACATTTCCTTTCTTCCAGGTCTTAGCAAGCACTACTTTTTTATATGTAGTCATCGTGTCTTTTGTTGAGGCCTCATCATAATTTCTTATTACGTCATCAACAGAGAATTGGTGTTCATACCCTGATATTCCTTGTGAATAAAACCCTTTGTATCAAAATTATTTCTTTCATTACCCAACGGTAAATTGTATTTTGCCAATTTTGTATCAATTTCTTCATACCCTTCACTGGTGACTACTGTAAAATCTCCAAAGCATAAAGTGCTAGACATGATAGAGTGCTTATTGTATCTCTTAAGATGTTTTGTATCAGATTTAGCCAATTGTCTCACAATTTCCAAATAGGTTATTTTGTCTTGAACTATTTTTGACAATAGATGTGGGGCTCCTTCAACCCATACACTCTAATCACAGTGCAATCAGGAAATGCATACCAATCCCCCCAGTTATGATTTACCTTTTTCCTGGGGTTCTTTTCCTTTGGTCTTAATAATTTATATATTTTATGGGACAGGTTATAATTACATGAATGTCCCAACAATTTCAACAATGGCTTGACAAAATATTCATCAAAGTACAGATAGTGTGATCTACCATATCTATTATCCCATATCGAAGTCCACATTTGTACAGGTTTATACTTCCCACTTTCATCTACATCTCTTATCCTTAATTCTTCTCCCCAAAACCTTCTAACTTGTCCTTCATATAGAAGCAAATGCATAAACAAAGAGTAATGTTTGAAATCATGAATACTATCACTGTTGCTTTTGATCCTTACCATCCCCTGGTTTAGAACATTGGCTAAATAACCGGCATAGTCAAATGCTCTGGCATCTTTGCTTTGTATGTCTGCAGCCATAACCATTGGGGAGATTGACATGAGGGGTGGGACCACTACACCTAACACTTGTCTAGCTGAATAATATATATATTGAAAATATTCTTCAAATAAATCCTCATGAAATGGAGGGTTTTTATTACTAAAAAACCTTTTGAGCTGGCTACCTTCATCCCTGGACCTATGTAGTGGTAGCTTCTATATTTTATAGCTCGTGTCCATGTGATGGTACTTTGTTAGAAGGTCTTTGATTGTAAATGGTAAATTCAAAGAGAATTCCAATTGAAGAACATTAGATATGAGATCTTTGGAGATAATGAGAATATCAGATCCATCGTGTAATTGAATAGCTCTTCTTTTAGGGTCATATTTGTTGGCTAGAGCGTTAACCAAATTTGTATTAACAAACACATTGGGTACCACTAATCTTCCTAGGTTCAATCTCCACGGGTTGTAGACTGGTTGAAACCTATACCATTTCCTATTATGGTATATGAATAGCTCATATCCCCATCGTGGTATCCACACCTCTCCTAAACCTTTGTACTTGTCCCATAACTTATCCATGGAAGGATTTGTTTGTGCACTACTTTTAGGTCTCAGCCCTGACCTTGGGCATTGGTCAATTAAGTCCTGGTTTATAATTCTTTTCTCTGTTTTTTGTTTCTTAATTTTTGGCATTTTTGAGCTTTCTTCTATTGTTCAATTTTCTTATGTCTTTATAGAAGAACCTTCTTAGTTGGTTTTTGTATACTTACTGGGATTCACTGTCACTAGTTCTGATTTGTACAGTAATGGCGAATTCTCAACCTTCTTTCTTTTGCTCCTGCGTCTAGCGAATAATTTCAAGTCTTAATGAAAAGATGTGATTAAATTGAGGTATAATTCACTCAGCTCTAGCTCATAAATGCTCCACTTGCTATCAATCTTGTCATCGGGAAGACCATTTATTTTGAATATCTCAACGATATCCTTGAGATGTCACATCTATCAAAAATAGTCATCATCATTGCATCGGCGAAACCATGATTCCATTTTCACCGCTAACCACCTTCTTCATCGATGAACTCCTTCCTTTCGGGGTATCGACAGGATGCCATTAAATGTCTCCCCAATGTGCCCTAGTTCCTTTGATATCCTTCCTTAACATGTATTTGATGGTTCATGGTCTTATTGGGTCATCGGGGAGACCCTGCTTTTCCTTCCCCCGATAGGTGTCACTTCCTCTGATGCCTTCAGCCTTTTATTGTTGCATCGGGGGAACCGGATTTTATGTTGGCCTGATAGCCTTTTGTTCCCTCGATATACTTTCACCACATGTTGAACTTCGTTACTGTATAATATATCGCTCCATCGATTGGGACATTTCACTTGCACAAAATACTTTCACAATAATATTAAGAAAAATCAATGTTGGAAAGTAGTAAAGAAAGAAAAAGATCAAAGAGACACTCTTTTGTTAGTAAAATCAAAAACTTCATTACAACTAAGAGGGATTTTTGAAACTTACCTCCAAGATAACCTTCTCATTTGTGATATAGAATGGGAACATATAAAGGAAGGTGTGCAACCATATAATCAATAAAATAACTAAAATACTTTTTAAAAGGGGTAATAATGAATGTGTATACCTCATAATATAGTTTGAAGCCATTTTGACTAGGTGTACATGAGAATTTGGAAAAGAGAGCACACATGTCCACTCTTTAATGAATATCTCTATTAGAATCGAAGATGGTGAAGCCCTTGCCAAAATTTATAGAATTTGATAAAGAGAAATATATATATATATATAGAGAGAGAGAGAGAGAGCAATATTCACAAAAAAGGTAGGGTGGTAGAAAGACACGCCCACTTAAATATTTTTCATAGTTGAATTAAATTAGAAATGACAATTATTATGAAATCAAACATAAAATCACATCCTTTTTTTACAAAAATGAAATCATATAGGATTAATTTCTCCAAAAACTATAAGGTTCCATTAATGACTTCTACCAAGATTTTCTCAAGAAAAATAAAATATCTTTATTATCCATTTAGAGCACATACACTATCCTTAAAAAATATAATAATATGCTATATTTTATAATTTTTCTATTGGATAATGATTGAATGAATAAGCTATATCATTATATAGTTTGTCTCTCTCAAAGAGACACATTTTGATTTAATAAGAAAAAGTATATGTTATCTACTTGTAATTTTCTTAATGTTTAATGTTTGAATGAATAGGATATATGGTTATACGAAATTAATCACTCTCTTACACTTATGAAGAAAAAAAAAATTAGGATGCTTTTATTATATACTCACACACATGTCTAACAAGTGATAAAATAGAAGTAAACATCATAGTACATGTTATAACTATAACACATTTTTTATGGATAACATAGGCCTAGGATATTATTTATTTAATATGTTCTAATCCCTAAGATATGCACATAGGACCAAGCAGTCATGAATTCAACCAAAAAATTATCTAAGAAATAATTTTAAATAAAATTTATAAAAAAATCATAAAAAAGAATATTAATCAAATCGTGTTATCTCATTTGGTATGCATTACTCTCTTTTTTTATTCGTAATAAGTAGCAGAGTTGTATGCATTATATTGAGTGCGAAAAATTACATAATAAAAAATTTGAATGGCACTGAGTGCCCACGACCACCCTTACAAAAATCCAAAATTAACAAGATCCGCCACAGGTTGTGGATTCGATAATGAGCCAAACAAGTCTATACTGATTCAAAATACTAGACAAAATAAGACAAAACACCCAACAACCACCCCACCCGATACCATCCTTCATTCTTCTTCGTCGTAGAATGTGGTGGATTCCACCAAGTTTTCTAACGCATGAAACCATTGCAAGCCTTTCATTTTGTTCAATCCCAACTATCTGCACAAGAAGTTGTAGCCAACTGTTTCCCATCTCCTGTGGTGCTCTAGACCTTCAGCTCTCACGTCCATGATGAAGGGATGTCACCCAACCTCTACACCTTGTAGAAAATTTTTGTCAATGTCGTCCAATAATTGAATTATAACTCCCAGTTGTGCCACCGCTACCACATCCACATCATCGAGCAGAATTGTTGCCTTGAAAACAATCCTAAGCAAGATTAAGCACCTCAATTTCGGTAGGTTTAGATCTAGAAATGACGCTAGAAAACGAGAGGCAATGTCTGATTTTTCCCTTGTCCGGTTATTGGAGAAGCAGAACTTCTTCCCAATCGCCATTTGCATGGCTTCTAGACACAGGATATCTTTTTTCAAATAGATCTTCTGGAGCCTTTGATCCATTATGAAGCCTAAGAAAGCGTATATCTTTTTTGAGCAGTGTAACTTAATTGGAGTGTCCATTTTTTAGGCTATCTACTCGATTCTTGACATTTCATCACTTGATATAGTCGCTTGGCTTTGCAGCGATCGAAAAGCCAGCTAAGTCAATTAATTCTTTCATATGGATCCCTCGAGGTGGCATTTAATTTCCTTTTGGAGGATTGTACTTCCACCACCCTTCTCAGCCCGATGCCACCCTCCTCAGTCTGATGCCACAAAAATGTGATCAATCTAAGGTATATTTTTCTCCGCTCGGGTTCATTAATGTCCCACTTGCTCTCAATCTTGTCACCAGGGAGAACATTTAATTTGAATATCTCCTCGATATCTCAGGTTGTCAAATCACTCAAAAGCAATCATTATTGTTGTATCAGTGGAACCGTGATTTTACTCTAGTTGATATCCATATTTCCCATCGAAGCGAACATAGGTCATTGTTTTTCCTTCGGGGCATTGGCAGGATATCAGATGATAACTCCTCGATACCCCTTAGTCTCTCTGAATCATACCTTAGGCATGTAATTAATCACTTATGACATTATTTGTATTGTTAGCTCATCGGGGCAACTTTTTTTATATTCCACAAATAGCAACCGTTCCTCTCGATACCATTTTCTTCTATCAGTTCATCACTATATTGGGGAAACCATGTTTTTTGTTAGCCCAATAGGTTTGTCTCATTGATACCACTATGTACTCTATTAATAACTCTCTTCATCATGTCGCTATATCGGTCCATCAATGAGACAACATGTCATCTTTCCCTGATATACTTTGGTGTCTCTGATATGCTTTGTTCGAGCTATCGAGGAGACAACAAGATGTGTTCTAGCGATATTTGTTTCTTACTCTGATGAATCTAATTTTGACACTACACTCGATGATAATGATGCGGAGAGAGGTGTCAGAGAGAGGTGTTAAACTCCTTCCCTATGGAAATACAATGATTTCCACACAATCTCAAAGGCCAATCACTCAAAATTCTTCATTCAACAACTTTCACATCAGTTTACCCTTGTAGCACTCAAAACCTGGATTAAGCCAACTTTCACTCAACCTTGCCAAAACACCTAACAATTAAATGGTGGATTAAGATACCCTTTTCAGGGTTACACAACATACATCAAAATCAATAGTCACTCTTTTAGACCATCATGCACTTTCAATACACCTACCTTGCTCTAGGCTTCACAATTAGCCCTAATTTCCAAAGGAACTACCCTTCCAACATTAGGTATCCACCTAAATACCTTGGACAGTTTTAGATTATGGTTCCAAACCTCAGTTTTTGACAATGGTTTGCATCTACAGGGACTCTAACCCTCTGTCCCAAGAAACCCTCTTAAGCACTCACCAAAACAAGGGTTTTAGGAAAACTCACAACTCCATACCTCTCCCGATCTTTCCAAGGGTCCAAACACCACACAATACCTCTACCCTGACTTGAAAAACACTCACAATTCCATTCCTCTCAGTAATTCTCAGATTCACTACTTGGGTTCCTCACTTTCATGGTAGAATCACCCCGACTCAGCCTTAGAACTCACACCATTGCAAAGTTCCCTCATTATCTCATTTCCCAAAGTATTCATACACCTAACTAATCATGGTACAGGCCAATCCACAAGCCACAGGGTCAGAACAGTAGGTGGACTGGCTAATGTGTCATGGTGTTCCTCTCAAAACCCCTAACACAGAAAACAGAGCAATCCCTAAGTTTTTTGATCCCACACACACCAACGATTATTCTAGGCCTCCAAACCAAATGTAAAGGAAGGTAAACACATATATTAATAGGTATTCACAGCCTCAATACATATCAGACTTGTACGGGCCTGTGCCCAGGAAACCAAGTTTAGAAAATCAATAAAAACCAGTGATCAACGTTTGCAAAGTTATTTTTCCTTCTTAGAAACTGAACAACAACCACCAACTCGAGATATTACAACAATATATCATGATATCACCTAAAAACTACCCCTTGAGTTGATCAGCTACCATAACCACCTTTTTGCTTGATTCTAAAATGGCAATTTGCCAATTTTGTTCTTAATGACCACCCCTTTACAACTTTGCTTTATAAACTCTTCTAAACTTTGTTTTATATCAAATGGTCATTGAGACCTTATTCATAAGGAAAAACATGAAAACCAAACCTATACTATATCCTATCCACCTAGATCACCTTGTCAACATGACATACATGGACAATCGTATGACATTGCACCTTATTTTAACATATTTTACAACTTCCTCGTTGCATATTGTTTAAAAATCTTCAAACTCACTCAATGAAAATTCAGGGACTCTCTCCCTTACATTCCAAGGTGCTGGTGCCCTTGCACCAGATAGACTAGGCACTAAAGTACGCTCCAAAGTAGGTGCATAATTAGGCGTTAAATTAGGCACTATTTCTGACACTACACTCAAAGCTAAACTCGGCGCTAAGCTCAATGCTAGACTCGGTGCTAAATTTGGCATTGAACCCGACATTAAACATGGCACAAAATTTGGTGCTACTTTGCGTTGAATTTAGTGCATTCTTGTTCAAGTTGACGCAATAAATGCCAAAAATAGCGCCGACTTTTTCAAAAAATTGGAAAAAAAATATATTGAAACGTTGGGTGGAAGCAAAAAACGGAGCTAATCACAGGGATTTGTTGTAGTGTAGAGAGCTACTCTTGGTCTTGTTTATTTATTGTAAAATTTATGGCATTACTTACTAGCAATGTTATTCACTTTCTATGTAGATCATCAAGCACTACAATACTACATTAATAAGCTCATTATTCAAGTTTGAGTGAGTAGGTGCTTAATGCTACAATAAGAATCTACATTTAAAATTATAGTTAAATTGGGGAAGATTCGTGTCATAGTTGGTCAACTCTATAGGATTATGTGTAGTGAGTTGCCCAAAGGAATAAATGGAAAATTCTAAAAACACTTATTTCAAATTGTTGTGCTACCTACTTGGTATACAAATATTCAAGAGTACCTATCCAGAGCCTCTTTTCTAAGGGACGTGCAATCAATGGATTCAAGAAGGATAGCATTGAAAACCAAAAAAATAGTTCCTTGGTGGAGTTTTAGATCTTCCACTCTCTAACCAAACTTTCATCCATGATCCAACGACCAAACTAAGGTTATTAATAAATTTCTTATTACATTGAATCATAAGTCATGTGGGGTTGAAGGCACACATTTGAAGGAACAATTATCTACAATATTATGGGCATATCATATTCTACATAAGGTGACTAGCACACAAAGACCTTTATGATTGATGATGTGCCTTATGCCTTGTCTAAGGATCACAAGTGAGTACAAAGTGAAGTGAAGAGAGATTTTGAAGCTCAATAAGTTGGATGGGCCAAAAATAATGACAAATCGAGCAACTAAATTCATACAATAGAGGAAGTGCCACTACAAAAAACACTTACAAATGATCACTTTTAAATGTGATATCTTAATGCTAAATTATGAAATATGATAAGAGATTAAGTTTTTGGATAGAACCATTTATAATTCAAGAAATAATGGAAAATAGCTAAAGTAGTTTAGTCAATCTATGATGAAACAAGTTCAAAAGATGAAATAAATAGTTTGAAGCTATAATATATCACTAGCAAATAAAGGAAATTACATGATTAATAACAAGGATCTAGAAAATCATTTTTAATGTGGTATCTTAATGCTAAAGTACGACATACGATAAGATTACTTCAAATAAGTATAGAGTAATATAGATGGAACCATTTATAATTCAAGAAATAATGAGAAATGACTTGATAATCTAGATGAAACAAGTTTAAGAGATGCAATAAGTGGTTTGAAGCTAAAATATATCACTAACATATAAAGAAAAGTAGCATGATTAATAACAAGGATCTAGAAAGGTACGAGTGTTCTCAATAAAGTTGGAAGGAATTTTATAATTAGATAATATAAAAATATACTATTCTAAGGAGTATTATTGGGGACACTATCACTCTTGTTTAGATAACCCATAAACTTCGTATACCTTAGTGTAGAACAACATATAGCATACTCATCATCTACCTAGCACCATATGACATACTTTACTTGACACTATATGGCCCAACCCTCCTAACACCATACACCATAATTTCATTGTCTTAACCATCATACATGCTTGCAATGTTTGACTACAAACACACACGTGATGTTTATGTTGAGGTGTGCACTCAACTTAATCATCACACATGGTTGCAATCAAACACTACAAAGTTGAACAAGGTATATAGCATAGCATACTACTATACACTTCTTTTCTATTTGATTGTCAAAATTTATAGTCTATAATTATACACTCTCCACACTCAACTGTGATGTCAAGTTATGTGCATCCATTATGCTATACTGTGCAATCAATTTCAAAAAA
Source organism: Sequoiadendron giganteum (assembly GCA_007115665.2). NCBI lineage: Eukaryota > Viridiplantae > Streptophyta > Pinopsida > Cupressales > Cupressaceae > Sequoiadendron > Sequoiadendron giganteum. The sequence goes on along the minus strand of CM021108.1, from coordinate 638,900,073 downwards.
TGTGAATTCTCATAATTAATGATGAAGAGAGAAAAAACACACACTCTCTCACAACTTCCCAAATTCTAGATTACAACAAACTTCATAGACGATCACAAACTTGACAATTACTTGTGTCAAATTAACATCAATTTATAATTGCTTTCAACAACAAACTCAAATTCGAAATCAAACAACTTTATTTCAATGAAAATTAACAATACATTTTCCAGGCAGTTCCTTTGCCTCTACATATTCTCTTGGCACACTCTCACTTGCATTCAAATCTTCACTAACTCTAGCGTTGAAATTGCAATGGTATTTGAAGGAAAGTCAAACAAAGACATGCTCCCTTTATCCTCTCGCGACCTGCCAGGTCTTCCTCACCCAACACCTTCAAATTTCATCGCCCCTCTCTATAAGTTGCCTCTAACACATGTGTGCCTCATTCTGCAGGTAGATATGTCGACTTCCAATTCTCCTACCTCACGCAGCCTAACTCCTTCCTTCCCTAGCTGTTTTTGCGTGGCTGCCAATTCAATTCCCTACCTTCAATTGAATCCACCTAATGACTGACAGACAAACTTGGCCTTAATCCCAATTGAATTCAATTAAATTCCATTTGTCTCTACTTGGTTCTCTGCCTTCTGCATGGAACCTTTCTTCCTTAGCTCGTTCTCTGCATATCAAATTATCTTCTTAAATGTCACGTATTCTCCTCCTCAATTTGTTGCAACCTGCCTTTATATTTCTGGCTTGGCATCGATTTTATCTTCCAACGTTTCTCCCTATCTTCAAAATTCATCTCATTCTTTCTTCATGGACACCTTACGCGAACCGAAACTATAAATCTACATTCCCCTTTTCAGTTTTTATGCAACTGATACGCTCGTTGGTTTGCTCGTTGGAATAACCAACCTGCCAGCAACACACAATGTCTCCAATCTGCGCTATCTCCTTCTTAGTTTGTCTCCGCACGTTAAGAAATTCATACTTATATTTAAGTTTATCGACTTAGGATTCGACACTCCTCCTCTCTACACCTTTTCAATTCATTTCCTGCTCTTTTTATTTTTGACTTCTTTCTTCACAGGCTGCGACCGGCTTCTCACTATGTTTGTGGCAATGGTGATGTTTTTTTTTTCGTATTCTTCCTAAAGCCAACCACCCTATTCCCCTTCTCATTGTCGCGCCCTCCCTTGTTCCTCCTTTCCAATTCCATTCACTCCATTTTAATTCACTGGATTTGTCTCTACAACTTCTATGCATGACTCTTGACCCTTCATATTTTCTTTCTGACCATTTCAACTCCTATTGTTTTCTTTTTGTCTTCCATGTTCTTTACTCACATCCATTTTCACGTCCTCATAAGATTCAAATAATAACATGTTTGATTTTATCTTTTAATCATACAAGGAAATCGATCAATAAGCAGGATGTACAAATATGAAAACATGAAGTTACACATGATGTTTATTACATAATCGCCCACCAAACTCAAGATGAACTGCCGAGAGAAAGAAAAACCAAAAGCAAAACAAGAAAACCACACCGATTTTTTTTTGGTTGATGTCGATTGCACTTCGCTCCAAATGCTCCTGCATCAATTAATATTTCAATCATGTTCTACAAATTCAATGTCTTGCAACGTATAACCAATTTTAGAAAGTTTATACATCCATGTTCAACCATAAAGTTGTATGTAGTTTTCTCTATATGACCCTACTCAATCATAAGGTTGGATTTGAGTTGTTCTATCACACAACAATTTTTACATTTGTCATACAACTGATAACATGCCTTTTTGAGAAAAAAAATGCTTCATACAACATTAAATCATCTACTAGAAACCTTATACTATCTTACAATCAATTGTACACGAGAAAACTTACATGATGCATCATGAAATCTATTCATTGTACATCTTAGTTTGTAACAAACAATATGCTCTCATTTTAGTAGCATAGTTGTTGATGGTCAAAGTAACACAACAACGTTAAAACAAAATATTTCTATTCTATTTCTCTTGAAAAAGATAAATAACCTAAAGCTACCTATCTTCCAAGGTCTTTGTAGTTGGTTCTCAACTATACTGATGTTGTTTAGTGGTCTAAGCAACTGTAATGTTCAAGGGACTTGCTGGTAAAAGGAAACAAACTGAATAATACAAATTAATCTAATGTTTGGGGGTGTAAATAAACATCAAAAGATAGAACAGAGCTCAGGACAGCAAAACATAAATGTAGATTTCTTTTAATTCAGACTATAAACTTCATAATGAGCATTTATTAGAAACAACTAAAACCATAAAATGATACAATCCACAGAATACTCTATACCATTGTATTCATTCATAGTGCAAATTCAAGACATACAATCATTCATCATCACCAAACTTCAAAATCAAACAAGAACACATCACCAACTTATTACTAAAATTCATAGATCAATAAACACAAAGAAATTTCATTCACAAATAACTCAATGAAATAGTCTTGGATTCGGAATATTCTACTAATTTTCAGCAAATAAGAGACATTTATGCATAACATTCATTGGCATATGAATGACTATTGTTCATCAACATTACCATTAAAACTCATTCTAGAAATAACATACACTATATTGAAACTTATAAAAATGTCAAAGTATCTTTGCATAAAAATTGTAAAACTTCTAAAAAACTATAAAATTATCTTAGATCTCTCTTTAGGCAGTTAATCCTCACTTCAAATAGCTGACCCTTACAATATGGAGAGAAATTCTACATATAGACATGTTCAACACTAATTCCTCTCATCAAAATTGAGATCCACAAATCAAGGAGCAACTGGGGTTGAATGAGGCAACTGCCTATTATGATCTTCAGATAACAATCAATAACTCCTTTTCAAAAAATTGTAGGAAAGGGGAGGAGGTCGAACTGCTAGGGATCCTCAGTTGAACTTGTGTCATGTTCCTGAAAAGAAGGAGAGAGCTACTCAGCTGGCCGTATCATTTGATGCTTCATTCAAAAAAGGATATTCCATAGTCACTTCACTCCTTTGTCTTCTACTCAAGTAGATACTCATCATAACTGTCTAATACTTGTTTAAGTATATCTACATCCTGCCTATATACCCAATTGTCTTCAAATTTTATTCTTTTCAATTCAACAGAGGTGAACTTTTGCATATCATCCAACTTAGTAAGCTCCTTCTGAGCAATCTTTACTACCTCTTTTATATCCATGAACCTATCAATTAACAAATCATCATCATCATCTCCCTTTTGTATTGCCCCTTGAAATCTATTATTCCATTTGTTCCTCAACTCATCAATAGGGAAACCATCCTTTATAGGGATATCCTCATTCACAATCATAGCTATAATGGTCTCTAACTCCACAATTTGATCTATAAAATCCTTGCTAACCTGTTGCAATTCATTCCTATGTGCAAAAAATGAATGACTGAAATTTGATAATGTTAATGGTTTTATCAACAAAATCCTCATTACCTTCCTCAAGGATGGATTTTTCTAGAAGTGTTTGGAGGTAACTTATTAATTTCTTTCAATTTCTTGTCATGTTCCCTGTATTCTTCCTCTTGTTTCCAGAGGGTCCCAACATATGCAGTCATATCATTGATTGATTCCCATGCACCTTCATGAGCCTTATGACTTTCAACAAGTAGTTCCTCCACCTCTTGGTTCAACCTATCAGTCCATCTGTCTAGCATACCTACTTTACTTCTCATCTCAACAAGTTCATCAGCTTCTTTCTTACTCAACAAAATTGGTGTCTCAGGAGCAGTAGATCACAAAGAAACGGGAGAAGATAAGTCCTTCAAGAACTTATGCAATTGATCCAATTGGGTTTTGAGCTCATCCTTCCTTTGCTTATCTCTTATCATTCTTGACTTAGTGGAAGATGCCACAATATCAATGAGATCCATTTGTTGGTTCCTTGTAGGTCTCCCTAAGTTCATAGTGCCTAGTTGATAGTCACTCAATTGCATCTCTTGTTTCTCCTTGTCAACTAGGGGAATGGCATATTCAGCGACAATTTCTCCAACATCTGTCAATTTGGTGGAATGAAGGACTCAAGCCTTTTTCTTGGGCCTTTCCTTCTCAATTTCCTTCATCATATCATCCCAGTTTAGGGGTTGAGGTTGGACTATCTATTTCCTCTCCAAGTTGAGCTTTAACCATGTTGGGCAACACGAAGAGTAACCACTTATTGTAAAGAAGAAGTGGCAAAAGAGAGGGGTTGCCAAAGTGTTACCTTAGGTTGAGAATCAACCTCTTGTTGTTCCTTTTCTACCATCTCCTTGGCTAACCTATCAGTTCCAGCTTTCTCTTTTTCTTCTTCCAATCTCCTCTTCCAACATGTCATCCCTTTGTTTTTCCAAATCCTAAACTTTCTCCCACATTTTGGCTACTTCCTTATCATTATTGGCTTGTTCTTCTGCCTCTATTCTTTTCAATAAGAGCTCTTCTTCTTCCTTATTTCCTTGGGCCTCCTCTATAGCTTTGGCTTTGGCCTCAAGCTCTTTTTTTTCTCTCCTCTGTCAAGCCTTTTCCTCTTCAAGGTCATGAATCTTTTGTAGGAGGTCCAACTTTTCCCTCTTTGCATTCGCTCTCCATTCATTTTATTTTTGCTATTGCAGGGGGTCCTCCTTCTCTTTATGTTGCCTTGCTCGCTCCTCAGTTTTAGTTCTAGCTTCCAATTCTTGTTGTTTTGCAAGTATATCAGCTTGTGCTTTGGCATCGGGCTCCTTCTTTGCTTCCTCAAAGAGTTTCCATTGGTCCTTTGGAGTTAGGACATGCTCGATCCCAGCATCTTCAACATCCTCAATAGATGCTGTCACAAGAGGTTCATTATCTGATTGTGTGGCCTCTGAATCAGTATTTATATCATGAATCTCAATCTCCTTTTGCTTATTCATTTCAGCTTGTTCATGGAGGTTGCTTGTAGATACTTCTTCAGTAGATTCTTCAAGGAGAGAAGGTCGAGATGAGGCTCCTTCTCTAGTTGTTGTAGTCTCCATACCTTGTGATTCATGGGTTTCTTGAGTAAGTACCCTTGGATCAACATCTCCTCTAGAGCTAGGAGGATAATACTCCAATTGTTCCTTAGGGGCTATCCTCCTCTTGGTTCTCTTATAACCCTGGGTACCTCCTACTTTCCTCTTCTTTGAGGATTGAGCTTTTGGCTCCCTTATTCTCATTATCACCCATTGAATACTCCTATCCATTACAGTCTTGGAGATTTGTTTAATATCTATAAACTCCTCTTCATCCCAATTTATTGGGTCCAAGTTCTTGGTGCCTACATTTTTTGCTTCATACCCGGGGTCCAAAACTACACCATCATCTAATAGTATATCAGGAATGTCTTCCTTTACCCCATATTCAATCATATGTGGGATGGTAAGCCTTTCATAGTTCCTTTTCCTTACATCATAATCATCTTGCAAATCTATCCAAAAATACTCTAACAAGTTATAATACTTATCAAAAATGGTGGGAGCTAAACCATTCATCTTATGCTTTGGATCAAAGTGTTTTCGGGTTGTATACAATCCCAACTTTAGATAACTTAATTTTTCACATACTGCCTTTGCAGCCAAATTGTGAAGACAACAATATTGTCCCAACTTCATGGGAAATTTTTGGCATCCAGGCTTGTGTTTTTGGCAAACTTTGTATTGACTCTCATAGCCTGATATATAAACTCCATAAGAACAATCCTATCACTGCAATATCTTGGCAGCCGGTGAGGATGTCCATCAAAACCTGCCAACCTAAAGTAAGAGAACTTGGGGTACTGGATATACCAATGTCCCCATTCAGCAATGAAGGCCATAGCCTCCCTACTCATCCTATATCCAGCATCTCTTGTCAACCAGTTAATAATGACATAGAGGAATGCATCATTAACCCTTCTATAATGTAGCTCTAATGTTTGTAGGGTCAACTGATCATAATACTCCCATGCCTTCTTTTGTCCAGGAGCTTCTCCCAATATGCCCACTACATTCAACCCAGGGAATATGCCCATCCTTGCTGTTGAATATACAACGTAAGAGGTCATGAAAAAGTTCTTCGTTTGCCTCACCTTGAGCATCTGATTGTGCAAATTATCTGACAAAATCATGCCCCAATCAAACTATTGCCTACCATCCAAAATGGTTTCTATGAATGGAAACATCCATTCCTTAAAATATGTTGAGTCTTTCTTTCCAAACACCCTTGAGAGTATCATGATTATATCCTCAATATCCTTTTGAAAGTTTGTTCTCTTGGGTTATTCAGGGACCTTGGTCAAATACTTCTCATTTTTTAGCCATTTCTTATTCATATGGGATCTATTAGTCTCCTTATTCCTATGGAATAACTGCAATGCCTCTGCTTCAATCAATTGCTTGGGGTTCTTGGGGGTAGGTGCATTAAACAAGAACCTCATCATTTGTGGTGATAGATCAATGATCACATTTCCCTGGAGGTCCACACACTGCCTTGATACTAGATTGTAAGCTCCTGCTACTGTCAATATAAGTTCAAGAAACTGAACTGATAAAGGGAAGAGTGTGACATGTGCCAATCCAAATTGGGCTACTCTTTCAGTCCTCCCAATCACATCCTTTGAGAAGGTGTTTGTAACTAGTTCACCCCAGTTGAATGGCCCCAAATTAGTGTTTGTGATGTCATCCCATTTTGAATCCAACTTGTTGGTTGTAAGAGTGGCATCCTGGTGTTTATATCTCAAGGTGTAAGGCAATTGCTCCACCTTTATCTTCTTGGGCTTCACTCCCTTTGAGCTTTCCACAGCTTGTCCTTCCTTTTGTGAAATGTCTTCAGATGTTCCTGACATTGTTTACTCCTGCAAGAAAACCCTAGATTAGATCAACATAAAGTATAGGAATCAACACTATAAATGTTACCTTGCATACCCCTCTATTCTTCCCTAGGTAACCCTCCATACTTAGTGAAATTTTAAACTTGGCAGGACCGAGACCAGGAGAAGATTAGGAACTAAAGAGCTGAAATAGATAACAAAATCAAAACTGGAATCGGGAGCGGGATCATTTCTGGAACCAAACTCTTAGGCAAAATTTCATTGGACGAGTTCGTTTTCGGCTCCGGTTCCGCTATGGATTAACATGGTGAAGCGGATTCTCTCTGCACACCTACATCATTTTGGACTCAGGTTAGAAAGAAGGTGCGGGGAGGCAAGATTTAAGCTTGACTCCGCTCGGACAAATGGCACCGGGATCAAGGGAGCAATGTCATTTATGCAAAAAGGGTGTGACACGCAAACCCTAATTTGTACGGCCCATCGACTTAAATTAGAACTAGGGCATCAAAACCCATAATTAAATCAGTAAGACTAACACAGGCATAAGATCAAAAAGGGTCGAGAGAAAGATTTAAAACAATTTTAACACCAAAACCCTTCACAATGAAGCCCTAATCAAAACTAAGGCACGGTGCAATGAAAATGCCACTAAGAACAAAGAAAATGACAACAGAAAAAACAAAAGCAAACGGGGGAAAGCAAAAAAAAAAGACAAATGGAAAACGGAAAACGGAAGTCAAACGACAAACACAAATAAAACAAAAAAATACACAAACGAAACACAAACACATGCAAGCGAAGATCCATGAGAAAAGTCCCGCGAATGCGCGAAGAACAAATGGAGCAAGAAAATGGGAAAACACAGAGAGAGAACTTAAGAAACCCACCTACCTCGAAACGCAACCAGAAAGGGTTGAAAATCAACCGGAATCCACTCACGAACGATCGTTCGCAACCAAATCGTGCTCCTCTTCAAGTTACTTCAGCTCTGGCTTGTTAAAATGCTTTGGATAATTGTAATGAGCCAAATAACCTTGATTAAGGTTTTAAAAACCATTTAGCGCATGTGAGGAGGTTGCAATTAATGCACTTGGTTGGGGGCGGAATCGAAGCAAAGGTGAGTACACAACCAGCATGTACATTAGAGGTAAAACAAAACCAAAAGCAGAGTCGAAATAGAACCAGGAACTTTGTCAAATTTCCACACTTTGTTTTGGATCCGTCTTTGGTCCCGCGATAGGGAAAGGATAATAAGGAAATGGGGGCGGGATCGGAACCAAATCCAAATCTGGAGCTTTGTAAAGTTCCAAGTTCGGATCTGACTCTGGTTCTGCTCCCGAAAAAGAGAAAGAACAACAAACAAAAACAAAAGAACAAAGGAAAGCAGGACTGGGGTGAAGCCCATCCCAAAATAGAACACAAAAAGGAAGGATAAAAAAATAAAACACAAGGAAGAACAAACGGTAGCAAGATTGGAACGAAATATGGACTTGGAACTTTTGCAAAGTTCTGAGTTTGGTTTTTGTTTTTGGTTCACTTCCGGTAAAAAGGAAAAGAAACACAAAGAGGAGGAAAACAAAAGAAAACCTAAGGGAGAAAAACAACCCAAGAGCCCAAAACAAACAAAACAACAAAGAAACCAACAAGGCAAGAAATGGAGCAGGGACCAGAATAGAAACTGGACTAGGAATTTTGTCAAAGTTCTAAGTTTGGTTTCGTCCTGCGTTCTGAACCCACAAAAACAAAAGAAACAAAGACTTAGGAGGAAAAAGAACAACTCCTAAGACCCAAACAAGAACACCAAGGACAAAAAACACAAGGGGGGCCAATTTTGGCCAAAAACAAAATAGGGTGGTTATGCAAGGCATAACAATAGTGAGTTCTAGTTAGAAAAGTTGAATATTCACTTAGTGCAAAGCAAGTTGCTTCCAAAATCAATTTAAAGTCAAGTAACCAAAAAAATTGTGTTTAGTTACCATAGATTAGGTCATTCATGTTGCTCAAAAGATAAAAAAATATTATGTTTGTGTGTAGAAAATCTATTGTAGCCTTGTACCCATACCTAAAAACAAAAGCACAAGACTTTTCTTTAGTTTGTTTGTATTAAATGGTTTTGTTGAGGGAAAAATAGGTTTTGAAGAGGCCTTGAAACCCTTCACACAAAAATCCTACAGCCAAGTTGTAGGGAACCAAAACCAAGGGACCTTGGGTTCCTCTCCCCTCTTTGGAATCCTGGGCTCGTACGACCTGGAGCCCCGAGGGAGCGATGGAGGTGATGTTGGGAAGAAATAACTATTTCATGGTGGTGTTCAATTGCTTGGCAGATAGAAATAAGGCTTTTGAGGGGGGGGTTGTGGGGCTACTTTTTTTAATTAAGTTGCCCTTTTCATCAAACCTTGGCACATTGGCTTTAATCCCACGAAGGAGCTTCCGCCAAGAGTTCCTATATGGGTGATACTTTCTAGTTCCCATTAGAGTTTTGGAGGAATGACATTATACATATGGTCGCTTTGCTGCTAGGTAAGTTGGTGGGTCCATCCCAGCAAACACTAGATAAAAAAGTCATTTCCTTTGCTCAAATTTGTATTGAAATTGATTTAAATAATCCATTACTAGATTCTATGATAATTTGGCTTGGTTCTTCTTCATGGATTCAACAATTAGACTACGAAGCTCTTTCATTCTATTGTCGAGTTTGTCATGAATACAAGCACTTACAGAGGAAGTGTCCTAAGATAAACCCAACAGGGGTCTAGTCTAGTATGCCTCCTTGTCAAACACCTAAGGTGGTCAAAGGGAAAGTTTCTATCTCGATGGAGGACACAGATAAGGATGGCTTTATTCCAATAAAGTCCCACAACAACGGTAGAGCACATAAAAGGTCTCTGAAGGATACATAGGATGAAGGGGTGTTTAATCGTTTTGATGTTTCAGACAAGCAAGAGGGGATTCCAAAAGAATTGCATTTCAGGGTTGGTAATATGGGGATGAATCAGGAGGGACGAAGAGAGGATGTTAATCCAAATAGTCCTTGGGAGGGGCTTCTCACTGCATAGATGGACACAAATTTCATTCCTGGGGTTTCTTGTTCTTTGGAACCAATTGAAAACAATGAGAGGGTAGATGGCTTGACAATAATTGTGACTGCACCCTTGTTGGAGAAGGGGAATATGAACACAAGGGTAGTAGATCCTCGCCCACTTTAGGACTACAACAAAAAATCCTAAAGAGGGGCACCATAGAGATATCTTCCAAGGTGGGACAGAAGAAGGATTAGGAAAAATTAAATTAATAGGGGAGACAATGGTGGAATCTAGGTCAATCAAAACTATTGACTCACACTTCTCCAATTATCAAAAATGATCGTCCTCTCTTGGAATGCAAGGGACTTGAACAATGGCCCTAGACAAAAATTTGTTCAAGAGTTAGAGTTCACTCACCGAATATAATATTTATTCAGGAGACAAAGTTGTCAATGGATAGTATGTACAGCATGGCTTCCAAATTGTGGTGGAGATGTCATTGTCATTGCATAGGTGCTCGGGGTAATGCAACGAGTGTTGCTAAATTATGGAATCCAATGAAGATCTCTCCTTTGTGGTGGCTGTCTAGCAGATCTTTAATTTCTGGTGAGGTTTCTAGCTTGGAGACTGGAGAGATTATCTTGTTCTCCAATGTTTATGCCCTGATTGATTTCTCGGTGAAATCCGTCTATGGTCTCATATTTGATACATTCAATCCTAAGCTCCTTTTCATCCTTGGATCTTGGCTGGGGACCTCAATGTTATTGCCAGTTTGGAGGAAAAGAGGAGAGGAGTGGAAAGACTAGATCCTTCCTCAATTATTCTTAAAGATAATATATCATCTATGAACCCGATGTACATAAAGCCTAGTAATGGCTTATTCACTTGGAATAATAGGAGACATGGCAAGGATTCTATCTCAGAGAGGGTGGATAAATTTTTGGTGTCTAGTTATTGGCTTGGCAACAACTGGGCTTCTAGCTCTGAGATATTGGAGTGGCAGGGTTCAGATCACTAACCTGTCAAATTCTCAGCTACCTTGGTAGAGGTTAAAAAGAATCCTTCTTTTAAGTTCCAACTAATGTGCTTGTGATCTATCCCTTGTTACAAAATCTTATGATTGGTTTGTGGAGTAGAGGTAGACCAGCCTTTGGCATGAAGATGTATTCCTTTGTCAAAATATTGCAATTTGTAAGGTTCCCACTCAAGAAATGGAATAAACAATGCTTTGGCAATATCTTTCAAGCTAAGTCAATTGATCAATCTCATTTGGATGCAATCACTCGTCAAATTAGCGAATATGGTCTTTCAGAGGTCTTCCTTAGGGAAGAATCAAGTGCATTGAGGGAGTTGGAGGAATGGGAATTGTGCAAGGAATTGTATTGGAAACAAAAGGCTCGAATTGATTGCCTTTAGGAGGGGGATAGGAATACAACTTTCTTTTTTAATTCGTCCAAGGCTAGAAGGCATGGGAATATGATCTCTTCCCTTGTCTCTTCTCAAGGGGTCCAGCTAACTTCCTTAAGTGATATTTCTAGAGAGGTTTCTCAGCACTATTCTTCTTTATTCAAGGACTCACCCATTGCAGAAGAAGATGAGAATCTTATCTTGGCTTGTATCCTGTTGATGGGTGTTTTTTCACTTCTCAACACAAGCAACACACAAGTATGCTACCTCTCTTGAAAGGTGAAAATTTGCAAATAAGTTTTAGAAAATCACCCCAAGGTTTCTCGGGTTTTAGGTCATGACAATGCTTGAAATAGTTCAATTGGTTGATGTGATTTGCTAGTAATCACAAGGAGGCCTTTATGGTTTACAAAGCATGGGAAGTTGGGTCTGCAAATGGAGTTTCAAAATGCTAGAAATGAATGAACAGTGGTTGGCCTCTTAGAACAGCAAGCTGAAACGCACTTCAATCACCAAGTTTAAGATTTTTGTGGTGCTTGGAATCCTACACTAACAAAAGACTGAAAGAAATGGAAAAATCGGAAAGAGTTAAGAGAGCTATTCTAAATCTAAGTTATGAATGAATAGTAACAATGGAGTATGCTATAGTAGACAGAATCCCATAACTAAGTTTTGCTTGACCAAGAGAAACCTATAGCTATACAAAACTAGTGCAATCTTCTAAGGTCTACAAATTTTCAGATTGTGCATTCAACTCATGAACATACAATTGAACTAAGCTGCAACAATAAAATAAACAAGTTTAGGCTAACTTTACATAGTAGTTTGTCATCAACAAGTGCCAAAAGTATGGGCTAGGAGTCCATCAAATACTATAACAACAACCATCATTAAAGACATTCAAGAAACTAACTACCAAAAATAACATGGAGGTTGAATCGTGCATGCACAATGAGCAAGTTCAAAGAAAACACCCATAAAACAATGCAATGCTTCCTTCTATTGCTGCAAAATGCCCCTTACAACAATTCACCACCCCCTACAAATGAGGAGCAAGCCCCTATTTATAGTTTTTCAAAGCCCAAATGAATGACCAAGATTTAATTACAATGAATGGTTCAGATTTGTTTTACATTAGGATTTTACCCACCCCCAATATTTCACGATTTAAAATACTTTATTTTGTCCTCCTCTATTTTGTCATGTATTCTATTTTGTCTTTTAGCCATTGTAGTTGTTTTGTCCTCTACCTACCTTATTTGTTGTGGCTGAAAACTGTTGGAAGCTACCCTCCGTCTAATATGCCTGCAGCATCCCTCATCCGATCAAATGAATCTTCTTGCAGATTTGTGCTACTGAAAAAGAAACATGCTACCCCTAATCCCAATGGATAGCTCCTTAATGATCAGAATCACTTGGTGGAAAATAAAACAGCTCCATCTTGTTCCTTATTTTGGTAGATGGCTCCCTGATCCTTCGGCAACAACCTCTTTGGCATGCATCTACATGTGCTTTAGTCCGCCTCTGGAAAATTATCCATTGTTAGGGCACACTCGATTTGGAGTCCCCTCCTTTAGACACGGCTCCTGATACATTGCATTGCTGCTTCATCTTCTTAAAGAGTTCCTTCTTCTTTGAATCGAAATCATCATTCTTTATATAATCCCACATGTAGGTGTATCATGAACACATCCTTTAGGTGGGCGATAAAACCTCCTTAATCCAGATTTAAATAACATTCTTGTTTAGTACAAGTCCATAGACTGGTCCTCTTGATAATCTCTAATTAATGGCCTTGCACAAAAGATCAAATCAATTAGGCTTGCAAATTTCTAGAATCATAAATAGGAGCTTTCAATAAAATTGTAACTTTGGACCATACTCCTATTTAAAACCATATCTACCATGCTAGTAAAAGCTACCACTTGAATAGTTGTTGGTCTTTAGAAAGAACAATAACGCATGATGTCTGAATCCCACATATTTGGGGAGGGGGGAGGGGAAGTCATTCCAAACCTTCTGATTAGTTTACTAGATTTGTTACACCATGAGCGAATTGGTTCTCCTCGATCTAATCTTGAATACATAATGATATGATTACAAGTGAAAGACCTCTTGGGCCTCTGAACATGGACACCCCATGCGAGTACATCGCGAAGGAAAGTCGTTTTTGAATGGCAGCGAGGACAGTGGCCCTTGCAATACCCAAACTCTGCTTAGAAATTTACCACCATCCCTCGTCTTAGACCTGAAGCCTGCTTGAGATTTCCTTCTCAGACCAATGACTTTAATAGCAACTAATTCTTTCAAAATCTTCATATATTTTACACTTCAGTGCATTGCATAAGATCATGCAGCCATTGTTCCAACCGCGCCATATTTCCCCACCGTTCGAGAGGAATGAAGTGTGGGTTCCGCACGCCTTAATGTCACTACGTAAGTATAATGTGAGAATGTCGTGTCTGGGCGCCGTGAAATTACCATTCAAGGACGTTGTATAGGTATGTCATTAAGAAACGGCGAAAGGATGGCCGGTGCGCGCAAGAAAAGGCCCCACAAAAGGAGAACGAGGCCAAGATTTTCGATTTCCCTCCTACCAGCACTTGTAAAGAACCAGTGAACCGAATGCCAATAGTAACTCGTGCTAAAGGTGATGGCGAAAGACAAAGACGTGAAGGCAAGAAGTATTGAGGCCTGCGTAAGGAAGTCGGACACCCGCAAATGAGATCATCGTCAAAACATCACTCCCTGCAATCTCGATTTGATGAGAGTACTTCCCTTTTTAATAAAGAAACGAGATTGTTCGCACATTATTTAGGACTCACCGCGCGCGCCATGTACCAATCGCAACAGGTTCCATATTATAATCCTCAGTGTTTAGGGAACAGTCTCGATGATATGAAGAGGTCGATACGAGTAAATCCAGACCCTGTATGGTGATCTAACGGTAGACAAACACAAGACATCATGCACCTCCTTGTAAGAGAAAGATCTAGCGCGCTTGGAGCAGTCATAAAAGGCCATTGATCATTGCCCTCCGCTTAAGATTTTATTCACCATAGCTCAATAGATGTCGAGCAGCATCATTTAGTAATGGCCTTACATAAACAAGAAGGCAAGTTTTATATGCGGAGATGCCACCTACAAGCGTCGTTCAATGGTGCAGGTAATGACCCGCAGGAGGATGCCATGGACAAGTTGTAGCAATAGCGGCAAAGAGGTCGATGACCCCCGCCACACAACTCCCTGCATGCCTCACCCTTACAATAGAGAGCTCCACCACACACATCAGTGAGTAGTTTGTATTTCAAGTGAATTCGTAGAGAGTGGACTCCAGAGCACGAAACAAAGGCGTCATCTACTGCAAATGCCTCCTTTACACTCCTCACTTGGATGTCAATAACATCGCCAGAATAATCATAAAACATAAGTGTGAACAATGTTGTGTGGCTCTTCAAGCAATTGGAAGGATGTTCCTACAAAGCATTGACTTACTCACCACAAGTTTCACGAGGGAACAATGCGAGGGGACGAAATAGGTCCATAATAGCTAAAACCGTCTCCGACACACCCGAAGTTTGTACCATGAACGCGCCCCCCGACTCTTATTTGTTCCTTCACCCCTATTGAACCCGTCCATAGCACTCGACGAGATACTAATGTTGTCCCCGAAAGTCACTATTATAATTATGCTAGTACCTAAATCCTTCCCAGAGGTGCATGAAATCGCTCAAGTTCAATCCATGGAAGATCATTCCTAACATCAGGCAAAAACATCAAATACACTATGTTGTTCGCGACCCAAGAGAGTTGATCATTGTTGTGCAGTCTCTCACTACCGACCTCTTTAAGCTCTCAACCAAATGAAGCTTTGTGATTGCCCTATTGATTTCACCGTCGTTTGTGGTCTAAAATCAGCCCTCGAAGAGAACTAGAGGAGTGTAGACATTTGATGCAGAGATACGCAATGAGTAGGTTGTGCGGGTGAGGAAGTGCAGGCGTCATTTGAGAAGGGTCGTTTGGGCGGCGTCATGAACTGCGATTCCCACATGGAGAAGATTCATCAAGTGAAGTGTGGGCAGGGGAGCGCGGGACGCCGAGGTGAGGACGCCTCAAGATAACGGCATTGGACGAATGGTCATTTGCATGACAACACTCGCAGAATTAAAATTCATTAGAATGGACATGCACTGGGTTTATAACCACTAGGTTGCTAAGGCTTTGCAAATCATGAAAACCAATACTTGCCATAAACTTCTGCCACTTATTAATTGATACCCCAAAATACCCGAACTCTTCGTGGATCAGTCAAATGCATCGATTGGCATTGCCTCAAAGTTCTGTTATGGATCAAGTAATCGTTACAAACCCAGCCACTCCTCCCGAGTCATTCACCTGCCACAGTTGGCAGGCTCGCAACTGCTTGGAACCTTGATCATTACTTTTGCTTCATATAACTTTTAAAGATTGAGAGAATTTTATCCCTCAATGTTTGTTGGAGTGATGTTTACATGCTAATTAAAACAGATGCTACCCATGATATAATCGTCGAACATTACACAAGACTGGATGATAAGGACTCGAGCGTAATCGTAATGGATCATCTACAATAATGATCTTTGGGCTCGAAAGATGGTGGAAGACTTGCGAGGATTCTCTCTATCACTAGTCTCTTACCAATGGAACCGATCCGGTCGGGCCGAACATTCAAGAGATACCCGGAGCAGATTTAGAAGGGCACTCCTCAAGCTTTCGAAGTCACCAAAGGGCCAACGACGATACATGATAGAGAGTTATATGAAATTTCAACATCATCACAGAGGAAATTATTTGCATTGTCTTCTTTAAGGACTCGATGTTTTAAATAATGTGAGGAGGTCACCTTCCTACCGATACTTCATTGGTAATGAAAACATGGCTCACACAGTCCTATGAGAACAAGGAGGCTCTATGTCGCGTGCGGGAGAAGCCTTCGGGAATCCTGCATATGACGGTCGTAAAAGAATAGTAAACCCGTCAACAGCCCCCGCAAGGAAAAGACCCGTATGAGAGAAGAGTGCACAGAAGCGGGTGATGCATATCCCACCTAAGATGCCATCGTGCGGAGAAATGGTGCGGGAATGTCATTCAAGATTGTCATTTGGGAATGACCGAGTGGGCAACAGCTTCTGACTAGCCAAAGCCCGTAAAATGATATGCGGAAAAGAGGGTGTGGGTGGCGATGATAGAAATGTCGAAAGGAAACAACCAGAGAGGGATAGAGGTCTGCACGTCGGCTTTTGCGAAAGCAATCCCTGCAAAGCCTGAACCCACAATTGCACAAGCATTTTCCTTTTCATTAGTTTGTCCACAAACTTTGTAGTATCCTTAACATTTGAACATAGTTTGAAGCTTCATGGGAGGTATAGGTGCAAAGTGGGAATTTTGTGTAAATGCCATGAGACGACGTCGTTTGGAAGAACTATGGCTTCTACGCATATATCACCATCAAAGGGAAAACCTTAAAAATTATTGAAGGCAGTGTTATAGGCATCATGATCATCAAACTAATCAAACCTAAAATGTGAGGGCTTTAATGTGGAAGTCAGAGGGTTCGTCGTCAGGACCATCGACAAAGACAATAAGTGGAGATTCTGCTAAGGGAAGGCGCACGCCAAAGGCCGTAAGGAATGGAAAAATGGGCACGTCGGCCCGCAAAGGGAGACTCACAGATGCAGATCTGCCAGGGGCGATAGAAGCTTGGTCAAGCTCGGACGAATAAGACGGATGCAGAACCCACCATGCGGGCGGAGGTTAATGGTTAGTCGCTACTTGGTAGTGCAACACAAGTGGAAACATGCATGAGGCGGCCCACAGCCGCGGGTCCGCAATGTCTAATGGACGCAGCGGCAAAAGCGTAGGGGAAACCCGCAAGCCCGACTCCGCAAAAGCAAAAGACTTAGTGAAATTTAGGTACATGAATTCGGTCAAAGGGGGGGTTTGATCATTTTAAGGCATGTGACCGACTTAGGCTTAAGAGACAAGGGCATGCAAAGCGAGGCGAGAGCAAAAACGAGCTGGCGGGAGCAAAAAGAGAGGGGTTCCCCACCCAAGGCAGGGCGTGTGTGCAAAACATGCACAACATATCCCCTCTTTAGTATCTTTGGAAATGAATGAGAAACTTGTTAGTCCCATTTCTCTAGAAGAATTAGAGGGAATTGTGTTTTAGATGAAGAAGGGGAAAGCCCCTAGACCTAATAGTTTCCCGACTGAATTTTTTTAGGAGTATTGGGAGATTTTAAAATTTGGCTTGTTGGAGGTTAAAAACAAACAAATGTTGAAAGCAATGAATGCTACTTTCCTTGCCCTTATTCCCGAAAGGGAAGAGGCTAATTTGTTAAACTAGTTTAGACCCATTGCTCTCTATAATGTGGTATATAAGATTATCTCTAAATTGGTGGCAAAGAGACTTAAGCCATGGATGAATAGGTTCATCTCAAAAGTGGGGTGAATTTGTGGCAGGCAGATAAATTATGGATGGGGTGATAATTGTTGCTAAGTTCATTCGTTATGGCGAATTCAAAAGAGAAGGTTATGTTTATCAAATTGGATATGGCTAAGGCTTATGATCGGGTCAAATGGTCATTCTTGCAAAAAGCCCTCCTAAAGTTCAGGTTTGGAGGTGATTGGGTGAACTAGGTTATGAGTTGTGTTATGACAACTTCCTATTTTGTTCTTGTCAATGGGGAACCCTCTAAGTTGTTTGGTGCCTCTTGTGGTCTCCATCAGGGAGACCTCCTATCTCCCTATTTATTTACTCTAATGGTGGAGGGTTTGGGAAGAAGTATTAAATTTCATGTAAGACAAGGCGGTATCAAGGGTGGAGTTGGGGCAATTGTCTACCTCCTCAATCACATTTACAATTTTTAGATTACATCGCTTAGATGGGTGTAGCCAAAATCAAAGAGGCAATTAACATCAGACAGACATTGGATATCTATCTTGTAGCCTCAGGACAACAGATTAATGAAGAAAAATCCTTCATCTTTTTCTTCAACACCCCTTCTCTTATTCAACATCATGTTGCTTGTATTCTTAGATTTCAAATTGGAGTTCTCCCCTAGTGTATCTAGGTATCCCTCTCTATTAGGTCCTTACCTAAGGGAATTTGGCAAAATGTGCTTGACAAGGTCCGAGAGCAAGTTAGCCATTAGACCCATAGGTGGCTCTCCTTTGCTAGAAGAGTGTTGTTGAAATCAATGGTCCAAGCTCTTCCCATCTATAGGTGCATGGTCCAAACTACTCCTTCAAGCTTCATTAAGGATTTGGATGCTCTCGCAAGGCAATTCTTATGGGCTAGTAATTTGGCTTCGTCAAAGTGGAGTTTGGTAAAGTGGGAGACTATATGTAGATTGTTGCAAGAGGGTGTCCTTGGTCTACAACAGGCTAGTGTGTTTGGTCAAGCCTTAGCTGTTAAGCTTTATTGGAGGTGGTGTATTAATCAAGATCTTGCTTGGGCCAAGATCCTCACCGTTAGGTATCTAAGGGGAGTGGCGTATGAGGATGTACCAAGAACTTGCTTGATGGGTAAGGGTTCTATGATTTGGGACACTCTTAAAAGGGGTGTTAATTTAATTAAACAGGGCCTATTTTGGATATGTAATAAGGAGTCTAAGGCTTTTTTTTGGTTTGACTCTTGGGATGGATTTCCCCCTATACTATCCATGTATCCTCATTTACATGACCTTTGCAACTGTTTCATAGAGGTCAAGTGGATCCATGTGGAAGATTTTAAAGTAGCTCAAAATTTGGGGCTGGAGGTGGTTTATAGATGGAAGGATCCATTAAAGTGGACGCTAAGGGGCTCAATTGAGGATCGTGAAAACTTAAGGACTTTGGCAAGAAAAATTTTGTAGTTAGTTGAGGGGGGAGTGACACTCTTGCCTAGAGTCCAGATCCTAGGGGGTATATTCTTGCCTATGGAGGGGTAGAAGTCATATGGTGGAAGAATGTTTGGAACAAGTTTGCTTAGCCTAAATGCAACTTCTTTATTTGGTTGGTAGCTTGGAATAGGTTCTTACCTGGGATAACCTTTGAAAGAGAGGTTTCTAGGGTCCGTTTATTTGTATTTTTTGTAGTGATAGTGAGGAATGCTCCTCTCATTTGTTTTTTTAGTGCTCATTTTCTAGAGACATTTCGCACTTATGGTGGGGGAGTCTAGAAGCATACTTGTGTTCATGCTTCTTCTATGGTTGAGTTTTGGAGGAGTTTGAGGAGGCCACCAAAAAAGGTCTTCTTTCTTCAAGTGGCATGGAGCATTGGTCCCATGTTTATCCTATGGTAGTTATGACTTGAAAGGCACCACTGAATTTTTCAAGGGAAGAGACTAATGGTTCAATAGCTTTGGCAGCAAATTATTGGCATGATTCATGGGACAGTGCATGCAAAATGTGAGGTATCTTTACCCTTGGAGGCAAAAGAAGAAGGTTGATGAAGCGATTGGGTTTTTATGAGAATGCTACAAGATCTCCAATGATGAAGGGGAGTCGCCATACCAAAGGGAAAACTCAAAGAGATGGGAGATGGTCTCCGCCTCCTAGTGGAGTTATGAAGTTTAACGCTGATGGTTCTTCTAAGGGAAACCTTGGTCATGTTGGAGTTGGAGGAGTTGGAAGGGACAGTTCAAGTGTTGTCTTTTTTCTTCTTCTCCATCTATAAGGGACATCATACTAATAATTGGATGGAAGGTCTTGCTATCCTCATAGCTCTTGAAAGGGCTTGTGCTCTGGACTAGCATAGGATTGTGTGTGTCTAATTCTCAGATTGTGGTTACTATGTTGAATGATCAAAAGTTGGATGGACTCAATTGGCAACTAGCTTCGGTGGTTCGGCAGATTCTTCAACTGAGCGATTTGATGGATAGAGTTTCCTTTGTCCATATTCCGAGTGAGTGGAACGGTGTGGCTAATTGCTTAGCTAAATGGGCCTTTGAGCAATTATTCAAATTGTGGTTACTATGTTGAATGATCAAAAGTTGGATGGACTCAATTGGCAACTAGCTTCGATGGTTCGACAGATTCTTCAACTAAGCGATTTGATGGATAGAGTTTCCTTTGTCCATATTCCGAGTGAGTGGAACGGTGTGGCTAATTGCTTGGCTAAATGGGCCTTTGAGCAATTATCTCAAGATCAAGCCCAAATTTTAGATAGGTTGATTCTAGAGGATATGGCTGGTTAGTCGGTTGCAATGGTTGATTGTTAAGGGGCATGGATCTCCTATGGTTGTGATGTTAAGGTGTTGTTGGCAGGGCTTTGGCTCTCTCGCCTGGATTTGTTGTTGATTATCTTTATTTTGATGATCTAATAAATTTTTACCCTCTTTTAAAAAAAAAAATTGTCCCTACACATGTATAATCTCCATGTCATCATCAAGGATCAGGGTTTAGAAATTTCTATCTACCATCTTTTTTGAAGAGTGGTGTCTCCCATGCTACCCACGCTCTTTCTTGGATCCTATCATAAGGTGAGTCTAAGGAGGAGTCAACATTGCAAGTTAATAATCTCTCTTTATTGAGGCTGCATTTTGTAGAATTTTTTTTTCAATTTTGTTGTTGTTGGGTTCCATCTTTTCACTAGGGTTATTGTCTTGGCCATATCAATATTCTAGGTATGGTGATGCTTTCATGCCTTTTTCCGGTTTATCCAGCCCTTATTGTACTATGCATATATCTTTTGGGCAAGGGTCCCTATAGAACCTTCAATTAACCTATCAAAAAAATATAAAGCAAATCATGTATAATCCACTTATCTTTACACAGAAATTCTAATATTATGTATAATTATGTATAGTTGCACTGTGCAGTGTTTATTGGAAGAATAAATAACATCTATTCTTCTTTGGAGTTACAAACAAAAAAATTGAAATATTTCTTTCCAGTTAAGCATTATTTGACATTGTGTTGTAAAATTCAAGTATTTCTTGATCACAAGAAACAATACTTGATGCAATTTTAGACAATATGACCACATGCAAATTTAACAATCAACTTCGTGAGCATTCAGTACCGCTGCCATAACCAAATAAAGGTAATCAAGGCATATCCATGAACTATTATTGAGAATGAAGATTCAAATAAATCACATTTTGTCAGTAAGTTGATTCCTTGGCTATGTAAATCTTACTCAGTCAGGCCTAGTTTTCACATCTGAACCATCAGAGGATACTACTCCAGACTCTTCCTTTCATGATAAGCTTTCAAAATTTACTTTGATTTAAGTTTTAACCGCACAGCAATAAAAACTCTTCTTTCATGTCTTTTATCGGCTCTGTTTACCCAAAAAATAAATACCCAGCTATTTGTCTTCAGACATTAAAAAAGAAGCATATATCAGAAGTATAAAATTTTAAAATAAAACAAAGCACATATTGTTCCATTTCAAGTTTTCTGTTTTAACAATTAGTATATATTGTGTTGTAACAATCAATGAGTTATATATTGCAAGAAACAATTCTTATCTATGATTTGAAAATGCATAAATGAAATCACTCTCAAATTTTCATCACAGAAATGGAGAAGATCCACAACTAAACCATGTATACAATAGTGAATATATACAAATTAGACTATCAATTTTATTAACAGTCAGCAACAAAAACCTACCAAAATCACATAGTTGTAAACATGACATATCCAAGAACTGGATTTGAGTGTATAAGATTCGAACAGATCACAGTTTGTCAGTAAATCACTTGCTTCCCTGCAAGAATATTGATGGAGACATACATTTTACTTAATAAGGCCTCTCTTTCATATGCTCAGACCATCCAAGGACCCTACTGCAAGCTCTTCCTTTCATGGCAGGCTTTCAATAATTTGACATCTGTCTAACATCAAAGCAATGACGATTGTTCATACCCAAACAGAAATATTTCTCGTTTAGAAATAGTTGTGTGTTGCAAGATATAAAATCAGCAATTAAGAACACAATATTGTTTGTTTCTGATTATGTTGTTTATATATTGCTTCGGTACTAGGATCAAAAGTTGCTAGGCACGATGAATCTCAAAGAATTACATTTTTGAGGTTTATTTGCTTTTGAGTTAAACTTATCATGAAATAAAAATAATGCAAAGCTGTTAATCAAAAGAATCCCTGTGCAGAACAGCTCCATCAAGCACTCACAAATCATTTCTTTCATTTTTACAGGAGAAACAAAAAGATACAAACACACACACACATATGTGCAGCTGCTACTTAAATTGCCTGACAAGTTTCCTCTCTTAGAATAACCACAGAATTCAAATTCCCATTACCAATTATGATGAAAAGTTAAAAGCATCGGTATGAAGGTTCTGTGCCCAGTGTTTAGGCTCAACACCAAGATTGTTTGAGTTCAGGATTGAAATTCATTGAAGCAAACTTGAAGTAAAATCGTATCCCCAACAGAAAAAGGTGAAAACTGGTGTTGCACAAAAGGTGGCCACCAGCACAAAATCTAAAGCAGTGACAGAAGAATTTATGACCAAAATATCAATTTAGCATCAAGACCAAGTCATGTTTGACATTGATAAATCCACCACAAAGTATGGATGTACTTTACTTGCTCTCTTACAAGTATCGGCAAACTTAACCCTCGCCCTCTTGCAAGCATTGGTGAATTTGGCCCTCACTTGTCTCTTGCTCAAATTGCCCCAGGCCCATCAAAATTCCATTCCATGGAAGATGATTTGGCTCTGGGAAAATTTGGGGCAAATTATTTCATGGCTGAAATATTTCCAACCAAGGATAAAAAAAGAATTTATCCACATTGTTCTTGCAATACCAGAAAATTTCTATCTGCAAATTTGCACTTGCAAAACTTTTTTGCAATGAAGCAACTCACTCTAGTGCTAACTCCAAATCTGCTAAAAGGGTATTTGAAGCAAAATTGTGGGGGGGGGAGACATCACAACCAATAAAACTTTTTTTTTTTAAATACAAATGCATTCTATGGAGCCTGCCTACTTGTTTCAAACTTTCAAATCAGAACACAAAACAAAGCCCACCAAGCTTTCATAGCACCAAAGTAGAAGCAGATTATTTGCTAGAAGTGCATCACCAGCAGCGATTGGAGCAAGCAGTGGAGATATTCAAAGTCTTCTTGCATGTCAATCCAGGAAGAAAGTGGCTTTCCTCTTCTGTGCACCAAAATGTAAGTTCCTTTTCAAGTCTTTAAAAAGAGCCTTCTTTTTATGGAACCATCACAATGGCTTCACTTTCTTCAATTGGGTGACCATACCAAGGCAGTGGAAGTAGACTATCAGAGAAGTTGTGGGAGAGGTGATGAGAATTATGAACAGAAAAACCCCAAGCAAAAGGAGGTTTTGGAGCAAAATAATCCCCACTTTGTTCATCTGTGAGAAATTTATGAAACCTGATGAGAAACTTCATTGGGGAATTTGCAAATGGAACATTAACAAGTTTATTCATTCCATGAAGAGGAACAAATTGTCTTTCACAATGGAAGAGGATACTATTTACTCATAAAAATATGTTTTCTTTCCTATCCAAAAGATGTATAGAGAGAGGCTTTCACAGTAGGATCTTCCTTTCCCTCAGCTGAAGGTCTTAGGTATATGGAGAACAACTAGTCAGCTATCACCATCGAACAAAGTTTCATGTACATGGATACAGATACAAATACGAATGCAGTGTCGGATACAGATACGGCCATTTTTGAAGACTCCTAATATGGATACAGCTGGATACAACATTCATAAAATTAAAAAAACACTTATTAGAGGCGATTTTCAATACTCTAAAAGCAATATAATCACATAATTGCTACATATATAATTATAAGTTGATTTAACAATTTACAATATACTAAAAAATATATAAACCAGGACCTATAATTAAATTAACAATAATATCATTTAAATCTAAATTAAAATAAAATTTAAATATAACTTAAAAAAGAAAAATATCTAAATATATTAAAAATTTAAAATTTAAATATAAAGAACTATAATAAGAATAATAATCTAAACTTAAAAATTAAAATTCACTTTTGCATTTTGATTTAATTTTTTAAATCTTAACTAAAAATTAAAAACTATAATAAAATAAGCAAATATAAATTAAAATAATATTAAAGTTTAAATATTAATAATTTAGTAAAGAATAAACAATTAGATATATAAAAATAAATTTTATTTATATTTAAAAACTAGATTTTAAAAATATATATATATATATATATATATATATATCTAATGTTTAAACAACATAATATAAATATAAAATTATAAACAGTTAATTTTTTTAAAATCTGTAAAAGTTAAAACACCAAAAAATATAGTACAGTTTTGCTGGAAGAAGACCCAAAAAAATGGGTCACAGAAATAGAAAAACATTGCATTTGTCTTCCTCATTTGGTGTAGGTTTTGCTTGTACAAAACAAAATGCACAATTGAAGTTTTTTGAAATTAAGTTTAGGAAGATTCACATCAAATTTTAAAAAAATTAAATCACACAATATTTGGCACAGCTGGGAATCAGGGTTTTTTGGGCACACATGGGTACAGTATCTAACACATATCCACATCATATTGTCCCTGTATCCATATCAGGTACAGCAGTACATGTACCTAGGGGCATATCCGACTGCTCTGTCAGAATGTAATGAACTGAACTAAAAACATACAAAATAACAAACCCATAAATACTACAGCAAAAAATATTATTTTTATATTTCTTCAAAACACTACATAAGTCAATGGGCCCTCGGTCTGCTGGTGAAGTTGAAAGGTTCTAAATGAGCCCACCAGGGATCAAGTCTTGCTGAGTGCAAGGCCCCGACGCCTAAAAAGGGATGAGGTCAGGATCATGCCCCAGACGGATTTTGGAGGAATGGATACCCCTCAAACCTTGGCTCTAAGCTAAAGTGGACCCCCTCCGGGATATCTCCAACAAAAAACAGACAAAAACAAAAAACACTATATAAGCAAATAGATATTCATCAAACTAATACAGCTTACTACACATGCCTCCATGCAGAACTAGACACTACTGGTATTCCAGATGTCAGTCTGAATGCCAATCTGCTGCTGAAGGGTTTCCAACCTCAAAAAACCTGATCTTTGCACCTGAAGGGTTTTGTCTCCAAGCCACAGCTGCTGAAATACACCATTCAGCCCAGGAAAAAGAAATAATTTTTGTTTATCAAATTTCAAGTGTATTCCTTCTCCTCTGCCCAGCACATTATATAGCTCAAGCTCTCCTTTCGCAGCACGCCTCAATCAAAAGGCATGACATCCTTCAAAAGTTGGCAGTAACTGGCCAAGTTAACTGACAAATCTAGCTCCTCAAAGTGGGGAGTTAACTAATAAATCAATCCCTCAAATTAAGGCAGCTCCAAGTAGTTAACTGGTGACACATCCACCTGAATTCCAGTCTACAACAGTCTTAACTGATTGACCACATGCTCTCCTTATTCCATTCCTAATTAACAGAAAGTAACTACAGTTCCAACTATGCTGCTCCTATG
This sequence comes from Sequoiadendron giganteum, assembly GCA_007115665.2. Taxonomy (NCBI): domain Eukaryota; kingdom Viridiplantae; phylum Streptophyta; class Pinopsida; order Cupressales; family Cupressaceae; genus Sequoiadendron; species Sequoiadendron giganteum. Next base: position 638,874,315 of record CM021108.1, on the reverse strand, counting down.
CTGATAGACTAATCACTAAACAGTTGCTGACAGAACATTCACTTCCCACCTAACTGATGATGGAACATGCACTTCCTACCTAGCTGATGACAGGACACTCACACAGTACTGCAGATTAAAGGGGGACATTACAAAGAATGTTCTGGAAGGAAAAGAGTGAGAAGTAATGCCAGCAAATTAGGAAATATAAAAAAAAGGCGACTCTATGTCCAATCTGGATCAGAATTTGAATTTTTGCTGTTGTGATAAAGAAGTTGGTAATCCATTGGCTAAACATCTGTGTCATGCAAGAGATGAGCTGAAAACAATGAAAACCCCTGAAGAAATTGAAAAAGAAAAATATCTATGTACAGAAATACATCAACAAACTCCTCAACTGATCTCTGTTCCAATTTTTTTTGTTTAGATCCTATCTTGATATTTATTTATAGTGTGATTTTGTGCAACCCCAAGATTTAAATGTTCTCTTTGGATTCTGGATGGTCTAATTCTGACCTAGTATACTTTTGTTAGTAGTAATATGACAGTTTTGACCTTTCAGTCATCATATTGTGACCTTGTTAAGTATTACGCAATATTAAAAACAAGTCCGTTAGAATAGAAATCTTAAAATCCAAATTCAATAAAAGATATTTAGACTAGTAACAAAATCATAACACTAAGAGTGTCAAACATTCAAAATCAAACCTTAATAGAAAGGATTTCAAACAATCCAAAGGATAAGAAACAGGTTTCTTAAGAGGCTATGGATAAGACTCGGGGCTTAAGAATTTCACTAGCAGTCAGGCGCTGCATTTGACTAAAGATTAGACCCTCACACACCACCTACACAAAACCACTCATAAATACAATTCAAGAAAAAGGTACTCTAAGGCTTAGAAACTATTCAGTCTCATATTTTATTTTACATTTAGTATAATTAATAATCAGTTTATGAAGGACTGGCTTTTCTCCTTGGTTGAAAAATGAAAACAAGAATAAAAAATTTATTGCCAAAATACTGCTATTAAAAATGCTGCATTCCACAGTCTCAAAATGTGTTTATATATTTATTTTCTATTTTTTGCTATGTCTTCTATGCTTCTATCATTTAAACTCTACAGCTTACAGATAACCCTACATTTGCTATAGCTAGCACAAACCAAGTATAAAATCGAGCCTGATATAATATCAGTACACATCTCATTGGCCCTTCTTAGTCCTTCATACACTTTGACTGCCTCCTCCTACCGTGCCATTAGCCAATGGGTTGATTAACCTTGCTCTCTTCCTTGAACTAATCCCTTTGTTTAGAAATGTGATTTGACAGAATATAATACTAAAAGTTGATTATCTTTAAACGAATCGAAAGCTTTTGTGTTGTGGAAAGCAAAACCCATTACTTGAAATCACACCTGCTAAATCTCAAATCAAACTTGGACTAGTAAATATTAATTGGAAGAGAAAACGTGTTACTTTAAAAGTCCCTAAGTATTATGCCTTCTGAAAACTTTTCAAAAACGGTTTTTTTCTTGGATTTGTTTTCACTCCTAACGATCTACTGGAGAAATAGCAAAGCAAGATCATGAAAAGAGTTCAAAACTCCTTTCCCTATTTCAAAATTGAATCCTTGTTAATCTGAAGATGCCTCCAATTTGAGCCCTTTGAACATTGTACTGTCTTCGATTGTTTTAAATTGCATAAATTTGGTTCCTAATAAGACTTTTTAGTTTTTTCTTGGATATTTCAAGAAACACACCTCACGAGTGTGTTGCTTAGCATGGTATACTTCAACTTAGATCCCAAGCTTAAGGGGTTGCTATTTTGCCAAAGTTACCCAAGACTTACTCCCAAACAAATACCTTTGTTTCATTTCATTTAGGTGGGGAAAACTGTAGCGAGAACCAAACCAAAGGTGGGGGCAAGAATCTCCATCAAGATCACTAGTGAACCAAGGCCTCTTTGACACCATAATGTAGTAATAACATTTTTCATTGGATGTTTACAAAAACGTATGCAAGAGAATGCATCACTTAACGTGAGCATGCAGTTGAAGTGGCACCTATTACACCAAAGTTGCCTAGGATATGTGGTCTTGTCCCTATGCTTCACGTCATCTATGTGAGACAAAGTATAGCTAAGAGATGGCATGAAACATTGTTGAGCTAGCATTAGTTATGCTTTGCCAATACCATAATACTAAGGGAAAATGTGCTATACCAAAAAACACTCCTACCAACCAATGCATCCTCTACCGAGCTAGGGAAGGATATTTACATTCATCAACCTAAAACATGACACCTTCAAATTACATCTTAGAAATCTCTTCAAGCTACTAATACAACACATGAAATCAATAGATATTGAACAACTAGTTAAAGCAGTTTTCTTTCTGTATTGATATGGTGAGGGTCAAGGTTTGAACGTTAATTTACACTAATAAGGACACCTAGATTCAAAGAAAGGCTAATTAGGACATCCACGATTAATTAACATCACAGTCCACATGACTTTTTTCAAAAGAAATAGAGCAAGACTCAATTGTCAACCTCCACTTATAAACTTGAGTTGACAGCTTGGCTGCTTAGAAATTTTGGGTGTGCTCTAACTGGGATACAACCATTCTAATTGTTCAATCTTTCTAACAAATACTTTTACTGGAAGCTAATACAAAAACCTCAGATTGTACGATCTCAACTCAGAGACCTGACTAATCTGATGGTCCTTTTTACATAGTGGTCCCATGGAGGGGGGAAAGCATAGAGTGGAGACTACTACAGTTTTTCCAGCAGGTACTGATAAAAAAATAGGTATGTTTTGCAGGGAAACGGCTGTATGGTACATCAAATTCTCTGCTCTCATGCAGCATTTTTTGAAGTCTGCATAAATTACTATCACTAAATAATTCCAAAGAAAGTGAGGCAAAAGAAATATATTACATGTAGCTGCCATTATGCAAGAAAAATCTCGAATCTCTAACAATCAACCCCAACCTGCCTTAAATCTTCTTCCTAAGCAGTATCTGATCTGCATTATAAAGGAACAAATCCATTCATTTTGCAACTCTTTAACGAAAGAGATTGCATGGAAAATCTATGGAAAAAGAATAGCAGCAATGGTCCCTTCCATGAGACTCTTGCCTAAGTCTGAATGAATGAAAAAAGAAACCAAACCAGGTGGTGAAAAAATGAAGACTAAATAAATATAACATCTAAAGTGGTGGAATTAAGTAGTAAACATTGAGGCATTCATTGTGGATCCTGGCTTCAAACCTCTATGAGACATGTACAACTTTCAAATCCCTAGAAGAAATGTTAAGAGTTAAAATTCGATAAAATTCCATATTCAACACCAGTGCCAAATGGAGTGACCTCAGGCAGTATTCTTTGAGACTAGCCCTAGGTACAAATCTCTAGGAGCCATGCCAAGTTTTCAAATCCTTGGGAAACACATTGAGTGTTGAAATTAAAAAGAAAACATCCAACATCCATGCTAAATGGAGTTAGCTCAAGGGGTGTTCATTTAGGCTTTCATAGTGGAGCCCTAGGTCCAATCTCTACGAAATATGTTAAATTGTTTGAATCCTTAGGAGACATCTTAAGTATTCAAATCCTAAAGAGACATCTTAAGTGTAAGCCATTTCAAATCTTTGGGAAACATGTTAATTCTCAAATGTTTAGGAGACATCTTAAGTGTTTAAATTGGGTAGAATACCTCATCCAACTCTAGGTAGTGGTCAAAATTGGATTAAAAACACACCAAACAATGAGTAGCATCCAAATTGGGTTAAAAAAACTCATCAAACAATGTGTAGCATTCAAACTGGGTAAATACCTCATCCAAAACTGACTAGTGCTCAAATTGGGTAAAATGCCTCCTCAAAATCTGGCTATTGTCAAACCCTATGGTTCAAATCCCAAGGAAAATTGTTAGGCATTCAAATTTGGGTAAAATAGAGCATGTAACTCTGGTTCTGGCATGCCCCAAACAGACAATCACAGAGATGACTTTGATGGAAGAGAAACCATGGGAAATTCTCCGATAGATTAAAAATAAAATATAACCATTACTGGTAAAACTTTGATGGGATCGAAATTTTCTAAAAGTGTAGTACAAGCAGCGAAACTTTGCATCTTGAAAAATAAGTAATATAAGCATTTCAGGCTGATTTTGAAGAACAAAAATAAGATTTACTAAAACTATTTGTAAATTTCAGCAAACCATGTAGAGCTTCCACAAAATTTTGATGAATATTCATTTATTTGTTTGAATTGGCAAAAACAGCTTTTTTAACAAAAGTAGACAAATGGCACTATAGCCTATAGAAAATACCTATTATCCCTTTTCCTTTTACACAACATTAGTCTGCGAATCTACTACAAGCCTCAAGCTTACACGTAGTTTGCATTGTGAGTGAATTCCAAACCAGATCATCCAATATTAAAAATAAATAAAATAAAAAACGAGCAAAATACAAATTCGGGCTTTGCTCTTTTCCCTGCTTAAAGCATTGTTCCTACGGGTTCTCAAATTAATATGATTAAATTAAATTTCTACAGCAGTAATCAGAAATGCAGCATACCTGCTTGGCAAGCTCTCCAATCTCTGTTAGTTCTAACCAAACACTCCTGCAAACAATAAATAACGACCACGTTCTTCAAGCAAAACTAAGGGAATTCAATTTGATTTAAAGCAAATCAAAATTAATGGAATTCAACTTTCTTTAATTTAAATTAGGTTTTATTACCTGCAAGTTTAAATATAGTTGAGCACAGTCCCTGAGTTGTTTCACGTTTTCGTCTTCTTCTTCAACCTCGACAGTGTGGGCCGGAGGACCGGATGAGATTTTAGATGACTCCATTGTAACAGAGTTTTTTTTGCGTATGTTCATTGTGATTTATTTATTTTTTATTTATTTTTAATTAAAGACTTCCCTTCGTAACAGAGGGCACCGATTATTTACCGGCATAGAGTTCAGAATTTTTATTACCTTATTGCAGAAGCTTTAGGAATATGAAGGAAAATAATACAACCCTCTAACAAAACAAAATAATAAAATATAATATAATTTGAATGGCAAATTTAATAAAAAATAATCAAATTTTATTCATAAATGTTCATTTGATGCATAGTACATTTATTTATAATCAATATAAATCCACAATTAATTTGTAGTTTAAATATATATGCATTTCAATTAAATTTGAAATTGTGAGTAGAGATATGTACATATTTTAACTTGATAAATTATTGAACATATATATTTTAATTGTCATTGTCATAAATACATTATAGAGCACTAAATGCAACCTACAAACTATTAAATTATAAGGTAGAGGTTGCAATGGATAGCAAGATCGATCTATGATTTTTTTTCTCCATATAGATACTGCAATAATTGCATTTTATTCTTGTTTTATATGAAAGTTGGAATAACAACTAAAAATAAACAAGAGCTAAAAGATATTAGCAAATCAAATTATTGATAATCTTTATTATTATTATTATTTGTTAAAAACTTGTATGTAGACTTTGTAAAAAATATTAATATATAATTAATTTACTATACAATTGGTGATAACCAATTAAATAATTCTCATCAAAATAATATACTTGTAAAAGATAATTATATAACGTTATGTCCATTTAAATTAGAGATGGTGTAAGGAGTAGGCACATGGGCATATTAGGTGAATCTGGAATGGTTGATTGGGGAGTCGAGGTGAGTTGCAGCCCAAAAATCATGAGGTGGGCAAATGCAGGATAGGAAAGGATTGGTTGAGAACTGGCATCACAAAGCATGTATGATAATGAAGGGGACAAAACTCTAATGGGTGGTAGGGTTCACTCTAGAAGATACATTGATACCCATGGAGACAACAAATCAAAACATTTGTCTGATCACAAAGCAACATCTAGAGATTTTGGCGAAGGTATGGTGGCTAGGAAAAATAGGGATAGTGGTGATTGGAAGAATCAATGGTGGGTGTCGCAAAGGAAGTGGAATCAAGATAGGAGGAGGACATTGCCAAGATATTTGAGCTTTGAGTATGAAAGAAAGGGGCAATTTGGAAACGTGACAAACAAGCAAATAGATAAGCAATGGAAACAAAGGCATTTCCAAGGGAACAAGGGAAGAATGGGGCTATTGGGATATCAAACGGGCTTTGACAATAATTGGTGAAATTGGAACCCTAGGCAGCAAAATGGGTCCATTGGGATAAGAAACTGAAGGAATTAGTGATTTTTTTAGTGGTTAATATTCGTCAATTGGCTAATAGTTGAGATTTGGGAATCCAAAATTGGCTAATAGTTTGAGCTATAAGGTGACTTGAATCGCCACATTTTTATAAAAAAATATTATAGCCTTATTTAAATCGCCAAAGAATTTATTTTATTAAAATATTTAACTCAAAAATTTGCCACAATATTTGATACATGATTAGATCAGATTCACCTAAATTTTATAATTTATAGTAGAAATTTATATTAATTCACGAATAGTATATCATAATTATTAGTTTCTTTAGGACCATATTTCTAATATTTATTTTCCACCATTGATTTATAACATAATCCAATGGCCCTTGTTGTATTCCATGAGGTAAAATGTACCCACGATCTGTAATGCTCATGGAACCACAATTTCGGGTCTCATAAGCATTATAGATTGTGGGTATATTTTGCCTCGTAGAGTACAACGAGGGTCGTTAGATCAATGATCTAAAATAAATTTCAAACCCCATGAGAATTATAGATTGTGGGTACATTTTACCTTGCAGAATACAATGAGGACCATTATATTACATTTTAAAATAATGGTGGCAAGTAAATATTATAGTCTACCCCTTAAACCCATTGATAATTTCACCCTCAAGAACCTAATTTTTCATTAGAATTACTTTTAGATTGGATGGATTTTCCATCATAATTAATGTGTTTTCCTAGTATTTTCAAGATTCGCCAAAATTTTCTACAAAATTTTAGTGATGTAAAAAAACCACCAATAAAATTAATATTTTTTCCTAAAAAAACGAAATATTCGCCAAGATTTTATATCTTTTTTTGAAGGGGGTTTCTTAAAGTTATCACTGGAAGGAATGGAGGATCATTAGTGGGTGGAGAAATATTAGCATCAAGTAAGAATAAAATTCCTCTTAACCCTAATTCTTTGGGTAGATGCATTTCTCTTTTTTTGAAAAATGATAGCCTAGAGAAGTCAATAGCAAGAATGAAGTAACTTTCTTCTTCAAATGGGGAGGAGAATGGCCAACAATGAGTAAATTAAGGTGATGGTGTGATATGAAATAGGGAAAGGATTTAACTTTGAAATCACTCTTGAATGGTTTCTTTTTGGTTAAATCTTTGACATGTGTAATAAAGCATAAAATATTGAATGAGGGCTCATATTTAATGGAAGGAACTGGATTTTATATTAAGGATTGGGAGCCAAATTTCAATCCCTTAAGGCAATCGCTTGAGGATATTCTAGTTTGGGTAAGGATTTACAATTTTCCTTTGGAATACTAGGATCTAGAAACCCTAAAATCTATAAGGGATAAATTAGGGATTTTTCGTGAGATCGAATAAAAACTTGGAAGATAGAACTTATGGAATGTATGCAAGGATCAGCATCTACACTAAGCCCACACCCCCCTTATCGGACGAGATATAAATCAGATCGAATAGTGGATTATGGAGTCAAAAGATTTAAAGAGAAGATCAAATGGTAATATGCAATAAGTGATGATCAAAAGGGCACTTGCGTCAAGATTACTTAAGGAAGGAAAACCCTTTGCAAGAAACAGATAGGGAAGTAAGCTGGAAGGTAGTAGAAAATTAAGAAGGAAAAGAAGAGGAGAAGTATAGATCTTAATGTTATAAATAAAACAATGAGAAAGCAAAGACAAATGATAGGTAGGAGCTTGGCAGCTATGGTGAATTTTTGCATCAACATGAAAGCCCGGATCCAAGGAAGGGAATCATTTTGAAAAGTGGGGAGAATAGTCAAATTCAAATATAATATCTAGTAATGAGGAAGGTAACGAGGCACCAATAAGAACTTGAAAGTGATAGAGAAATAATCAACATGTAGGAGCAGGTAGAAGAAAGGAACAAAGAGTTGGAAACACTACTTGATGAAGGATTTAAGCTAATGGAAGAAGAAAATATGACCCTGAGTAGGGCTACCTTGTAGCTAGAAGAACTTATTAGAGGAAAAACGTAGACTCAAATCAAGATAGAGAAAGCAAATTTGAAGAGGGAGAGGAGGACATACTGAAGAAAGAACCAGAGAAGTCTCAGTCCAGAATAAGTAAACTAAGATTGGGTGAGAAAGGGCAGAGAGATAGGAAAACCAACAAGGAAATGTTGGATATTGTAGGAAATACAAAAGGGAAAATGACACTTAGGTCTTGAGGAAGGGTGTAACCCTTCCTAGGTCACCATGAATTTTATAATGTGGAATGTTAGGGGCATTAGTGCCCCTAAAAAAATGTGCATGATCATGTGTTGGATTGACTAGACAAGAGAAAACATAATATTATTACAAGAAAAAATCAACACAGTAGGAAGCAATTGTTTTAATGGCTAAATGGAGGCAATGGGAGGACGTGTTTGAGTTAGCCCAAGGTGCATCCGATGGGCTAGGAATTATTTGGAATCCAAGTAGAATAGTAGTAGAACCAGTGGCATCGATTATATCCTAACATGTGGTTAGGGTGAGAATGCAATGGCTAACTAAAGAAATATATTTAATAAGTCTATGTGCGCTGACTCAAACAAAGGAAAAAATATAGATGTGGGCTTAATTAGCAGATATAATACAAAATCTAATGGAGAGGAAAATTATTTTAGGGGGAGACTTCAATGTGACCTTGAATATCATGGAGAAAAAGGGGTTCGTTCAAAGTATCCTAGGTGCAGATGGATTTCCAAAGTTTCGTGAGTGATAATGGGTTGAAGGATTTTGTGTCAAAAAATGGTTTCTATCCGAACAAATAGGAGGAAAGGGTTTTCCTACGTAGCAAAAATTATTGATAGATTTATGTTGGTTGGGGGTTGGGAAACTATACCAGCAACATATGAGACAACAATTCTCACTATGACTAGGTCGGATCACTACCTGGTAATGTTGAATTTCCACTTGGACAACCTAATAGGTATGCAAAGATAGTTGAGAAGCAAGATGCTTATGTGGATATTGGTCAAGGGTCTTCAGATTCTTTTAAGGACCTACTAGGGATGCAAATGTAGTTTCAACTTGTGGTAACACCCCAGCTTTTGCAGATTCCCACTCACAAAGGACTTGAGTTGATTCTATGTGATTATATGGCACTACCATAGTCATTAAGATGTCCCTTCAAGTTTGATAATATGTGGTTACGAGATAAGGAGATGGGAGGGAGAATGGATGAGTGGTGGGCATTCATGCTAGGAAATGGTGGCTCCAAAATGTTATAACTTTCAAGGAAACTCAGACATGTGAAGATGCAACTTACAAAGTGGAAAAAAACACTTCAAGAATGTCTTTGAAGAGAAGATTCATTTGGAGGAAGAAATTAAATAAGTAAATGACTAAGTTATAATGAGAAACATGGAAGAAGAAGAATATGAAAAGGAGAAAAATATGTTACAAGACTATTTGGAGATATTGGAAAGGGAGGAAATTTTATTGAGGAAAAAATCAATAGAAACATGGCTAAAGGAGAGGGGAATGAACACCAATTTTTTTCTATATGTCAACTAAGTCCTTGATAGGTGTAGGAATAGAATCATAGAAATCTCAAACTCAAAAGGTATTAAACTTCAAATTGAGAAGGAGATAAATGAGGAAGCGATCAAATACTTTAGTACACTCTTGAGCAAGGTGCCAATAGGGGCATCGCCAAAAAGAGAGGCAGTCTTAAAATTCATTCCAAATTTAAATTTGCATATCAAAACATAAGTCTCTATAGAAAAGTATCAAAGGATGAAGGAAAACTACCTTTCAACTAGGAAAGGATAAGACTCTTAGTCTAAATGGGTTCCCTATGAGATTTTTTCAAACATTCTGGCATATAATTGGAAAAGATCTAACCTAGGAAATAGAGGAATCTAGGAATGAGACTATAATATTAGATAACTTTAACAATACCTGTATATCTCTAATCCCAAAAAATCCAAAATAGAGATGCTAGATGAATTTAATCCCATCTCTCTATGCAACACCACATATAAGATAGCGACATAGGTAATGGAAAATAGATTAAAGGTGGTGTTGGAGAGTATCATCTCAGAGGAGTGGAGCGATTTTACTCCTAGGAGATCCATCTTGGAGGGGGTCATTGTGGCTCATGAATCCATACATACAACCAACCTTATTGACTATTAGTTGTGTTGATGTATGCTTTTACACATAAACATGATAAACAAATTTGTTCCTAGCTTAAAACAACATGATCTCCAAGGTTTTTATGTGTGATTTTGTGATCACTCAAGTAACCCAATAGGTGATCATTTTGATTATTACATTCAAGAGGCTCCAGTGGAATCCTAGGGGAAACTACAAATTACTATTTTTAATCAAGAAAGTGTTCATTAGATGCACAAAAGTGCATACACTACAAAAATCCCTGTGATTAGCTCCTTTTTTGCTCCATTTTTTGCTTCCACCCACTCTTTTTATGTATTTTTCTCCATTTCTTTTAAAAAGTTGGTGCTATTTATTGGGATGGCGCTATTTTTGGCATTTTTTGCGTCGATCAAAACAAAATTCCAATTTCAATCACTAATGCATAACAAGTTCAAAAATTAGGCTTGCAAAGTTTAAACATGATTCATTATTTATATAAAACACATGCATGCAATACAAAATTTAAACCTAAATCAACTCTAAGCTAAACCTAATCCAACTAGTGTAATAAAAAAATATCTAAAATAGATGTGAGAGATAGAGGGGGAGAATGAGCCTAGTAAGAATTACCCTCCAAATATCATATGGTGAGAAAATAAATTTGAGTTGTAACCACTCCTTTACTTAACCTAATGATTCACATTCAACACACAAGTAGGCACATTTTTTGAGGATACAAGAACTATAGAATAAATGATTAACTAACCTAGCTTAGGTGTAAGTTGAAGGTACCACTCTCAAATTCATTATGCAAGATATGTGTTTTATTTTAAGAATATAAAAATATGTTCAAGATGTTCAAGCAAAGTGTTTTATAATTAGTAAAACACTAGTGATGTGAAATAACTTTCGAGTTCATCAAATGCTCATGAATTCAATGTAAAGAGTGCAAAAAAACACAAATTGTGACTAGAAAACCAAAGAAAAGGATAGGAAAGGAAAAGAAAAATGAATTTTATTCTTAGAAGTAACCATTTTGACTTTTAATCCTCTAAAATTCAAATTTCAGTACATAGATAGTTGAAAATACTTCCCTCTTAAACAACCATATAAGATTAAATAAAAATTTAGAATTTAAAAATAGCCCAATTTTGAGAGTGTTAGTTTACAATCCTAAAAATATTCCCACCTTCAGGGCTAGGGATTTATCATCAAGAAGGTAAAAAGGGTATTCATCAATAGATGTAGAGGATTTAAGGCCAATCGATGAGAGAGGTTAGTCTCCCTATAATTTGGGCTTAGATAAACTTGGAGGTTATTCCCAAATGTATTCTAAATAGGTTTGTATATCAAATAAAATCTAGCATGATTAAAATAATCAATAGCTACACCTAATGTACACTTGACCTCTATATTTATTATTAGATCAAAGACTAACTAGCTACATAAGACCTCTTGTATAGATGATTTAACACCTTGCACATACACTTATAGATGATAATATTGTTATAACCCCTTGAGATGATTTTATTTATTATCATACATAATGGCAAGGTGCAAACATGCATGATATGATTCATGAAAGGTTTAACATTTTAGGTTTGCTTAATATTATTCCCTAATTTATAATAATGAATTGGGAACAACATGCATACCCTAAATTAAACCTAATCTATTCCTAATTCTAACAAGGATGGAGGGTGTTTAAATGATACATGATTGATACTTCATTGATGTAGGGTGGTGCCTACTCCATTTGGAAACAAATTAATTAATAATAAAGAGGAGAGAGATACAATTAAGAAAATTATTAATATAACTAGATTCATTTGCATGAAAATCAAATATTATATAATATATAATGGAAATACTTATTAATCCACCTTAGAATTTCAATAACCCATATGCAACAAAGGAATCACTATCACAATATTACTGTAATGCATTAGAATTTATCAATCTTCTTCTAACATCTATTACAATTGCACCAACAAATATGTGAGAGAAAACACATAGTTACAACTATACATTCCCCTAAATCATTACAAACTTCCATGGATATATAATAATGCATGGATATGTGTGTTTACAAACCCTTCATACTCTTTACAAGATGTGTTCCTTATTTTACAACTCATATTGACAATATTAAGTGCCGGAGAATCATTTACAAGCATTCTCAGACCAAAAATTTGACTTATGATGGAATCAACTTGTCCTTTGTGAGTGGGAATCTACAAAAGTTGGGGTGTTACCATAGGTTGAAACTAAATTTGCATCCCTAGTAGGTCCTTGAAAGAATCTGAAGACCCTTGACCAATATACACATAAGCATCTTGCTTCTCAACTATCTTTAATTCTACATCCAAAACTTTTTTAGAATTGTCCCCTTTCTTTTGTTCATCATTTCCTAAACTCTTTGGAGGGGGAAAGTTACGTCCTTCAACAAATATAGTGTTCCTCAAAGTAGGTACACTCACTTTACCTTGATCTCCTACATATTGTGCACTAGTATTCACCGGAGGAGCAATCTCCTCATTTTGCTTATCATTTTCATCTATCTCATCACCTCCAGTCACATTTCCCTCAAAAATAAATGAATCTATGTCATAAGTAGGAGAATAAAGAATATTTGAAGTATCTAGAGGAGCTTGATCTCTAATTATTTTAGTATTCTTCAATTCTTCCAATATTTTTGTTGTCTTTACTTTCATTTCTTTCTCCATCCTCTTTATTTCATCTTCATCTTTTCCCATTAGAATATTTATTCTTTGTTTGATTCTAAGTTCTTGTGCCTAATATTGAGATAATTTGACCCTTTCTTCATGAGAAATAGATACACTAGCCTTCTCTAAATCTTGTTGTCTTGTCTTAGCTTCTTCTACAACAACTTCATTTCTCTTGTTACTTAGTACATTTGTCAAGCTTGCTTGAAGCTGATCAACTTGTTGTGAAGGTGGGGAGTTGTAGGATTAATGGATTGCATCTTGCTTCTCAACTATCTTTTCTCCTACATATTGAACCACACTTCCCTTAATCCATAGGTAAATAACCAATATCCATAGGGAAATGACTTGATCACACTTCTCAGTAGAATTAAGGGATTGCCCACTTCTTCCACTTTTCAGGAGTGGATGTACCTTTATATTCATGTCATAAGGAAGAGACAACAACAAATATTTTGGGGAAAGTAGATAAGTGATGCCATTTATGATAAAATTTCAAAGGTCTCCACTTCATTTAATTTCTAGATGACTTCATACTTAGTCTATGTTGCTGCTTTCATGTGGAACTTTCTAGGGTTTTCATCAAAAGGTGACAAAAGGCACATTCTTGTTTATCAGTATTACTCTCAATTGAACCTAAAGAAAAGTATCCAACATTTCAGGAGGGTCAATGATGCCTTCTTCACTGCATACCTATGTGTGTTTGATAGAGAGCTTGAGAAGAGAAGAGTATCGAATGAGGCATGGGTGTTAGTCAATAAGGTTGGTTGTATGTTCCTACAATTCCCCATCTTCACATATATTTGAGTTGGGTGTTTTGACGAATACCCTGTAATTATAACATCTCTAGCAAATCTAGCCTAGAAATAACCATGGGAAATACAAGGAAACCATGGTATCTAGAAACTAAATGTAACAACTATTTGATCTTAAAATTCATGATCACAGATGAATCTCTCTTAAAATGGAGGGCTCATATTGTGCAAGGATAATCTTGTAGATGAAGGCCATCTGCTACATTCTTGGCATCCTAAGGGTAGGTAAGGAATACTGGAATGAATTGGTGTGTAATTGTTTTGGATATTTCCTTTCATAGCTCATCATCATTTATAAACTTCATTAAAAACTATCGTGTTGCTTGTTATGTTAGAGTTTTTTGCCTTTTGTGAACCATGTCACACTTTCAACAAGTTTGTGAACTCCCAAACTTTTCAACATAAAAATCTTGACCACTTTTCACTTTTCTCTTTTTCTCTTTTTTTTTAGATTGCAGGAATCGGTCAGGTATCCACCCCCCTATAAACTGCAGTGTGCTTGGTAAACTTTTTCCACGTGACCGGTGGCGCTGGTGCGACACACCCTCTGGTACCACGGGTTTGGGGGGAGACTAGACCTCGTGACCTCTTGCCTGCAATAGGATTCTTTAGCCAATCAAGCTAGGCCCCCCACCCCATTTTGTCTTTCTCTCTTTATTCTCTTTCTATTATAAGAAGTAATCATAATGAAAAGAAAAAAGAAGGATATCCTTTCCCTATCAATTTAACCTACTACACTTGCAAATTCGTTGCAAATACTCATTTAATATGGATAAATACTATCCAAGCTCAATTTTCATCACTTCACAACTAGGATACCTTATGATAGCAACAATAATGTCATAAATAATTTAGAACATCTTATGATCATGGTTCTCATTAAGAAGTGTAGACACCTAAAACATTCCCTAGGCCTACTCCGCATCACCTAGTCCTAATCGACCAATATCATCACCTAATCTAGTCCCCTTGGCCTAAATTCCATAACTTAATTAAATAATCATATTATTTAGTTAATCACCTTTTTCAATCTCCTCGTAAATAAATAAATACACATTCCACCTATTTTCCACCTCACACATGGCTAAAATAATTAAATAGTACTATTATTTAATTAAGCCTATATTCCCTCAACACATTCCAAGAATAAAGAGCACTTGAGAACAATTGCCTTATGGTCCCATTATTCTCTCAACACATTAAAAGAATAAAGGACACCTAATAACACTTGTTCTTATGGTCCCCTTATTCTATCAACACGACCCAAAGTTATAGCCTTCTTAGGTGCACATGTCCCTTATTTCCCTCATGCTCACAACTACTTACTAAATTTAGCAAGTTCATCTTTATTCACAATCTAACAACCTCCATCTCCACACTTTGTCCTCTCCTTGATCCTAGGGAGTTCCTCTCCACCATTGATCTCATAATCAGAACCTGACCATTCATTCCCCCTTCCAAAAGTCTATAAATTTAACCACTCTATCCTTCATTCCATATCAATTATTACTTATTCTAGGTATATGTTGTCAAATTGGTATCTTCAAGCAAAGGATAATTCACATATCACTATTCAAGGAGCAAATAATTCAACAATGGAGGCTATGGTAACATCTGAATTTGGTTTTTGATGTTTTTTTTGTTTGTACTCACACGTTGAGATCTATTTAGAGGTTTTTCTTGGTTTGGATAGGAAGTTTAAATTCTAGTTTTCTTTCATTTCACTTCCAAATCTTAGCATTGTAAGAAGACTATTGGGAAGATTGTGTCAGTAAATTTAAAGTTAGGAGAAGGGATTGGATGAGATTAACAATTGATCAAATGAGATCCTTCAAGTTGGAGTGGGATGTTCCTAACATAGTAGACAATGGTACATAGTTAGTTGATGAAGCCTATCCCTCTATTTAGTCATAATCACTCCCTCAAATTAATTGTCTAGAAAAATATGTCACTAATATAAGAGAAAGATCCATGTTTGTGCTAAAGAGGAGCAATAAATGGTTGAATGAGAAAATTGTAGAATGTACTAAATCTAGACCTCCACCACAATATTAGGCATTGAGGGGACAAAAAAAACTACAACATCCTCTTCATAGTTACCTCCCATCATCACTTATACTTCCATATCTAGATCTAGTCCTAAAGGAAATTATGATGATGAAAATCTAGATAAAATTACAAAATTGAAATTTCAATATGAAGTAGAAGATAAAGGACCAAGGAAGAAATTGGAGATAAGAAAACTCCCTCAAATGTGCAAATTAAGTGATGAAGATACTCAAGACCTTGTACAGGAGCAACAAAAAGTTGATCTAGCTTCACCCCCTCTTCCTCCTTCGGCATCACCAACTCTATATTTTCATCCTCCTCCTCCATGGCAAGCAATAGATGTTTTTTTATTGATTTCAATATAAAGGTCACTTTCCCTCCTTTAGAACCTAATGCCCAATTGTAATTATTTTCTCCTTCATGGATGAAAAAACAATACAAAAGAAGAGAAATAATTCTCAATTAATAGATTTTGATTTTGATGCTAGAGAAAAAAGAGTTACAAGATACTCATTAATCAGAGAAAATTTTAAAAATATCCAGAATGATGATTGAAATTGCCATCAATATATTGAAATTGCAAAACAAAATATGGAGAATATTGAAGAAGAAGCATCAAAATTGAATTTTAATATCAGCAGAGTAGACCTTGGTCCATCTACTCACAAAGGTGACATTCACAACACTAAGATGTCTATTGAGATATTGATCAAAAGAGTGGAAGAGGAGAAAAGGACGAGGGATCAATTAAAAGAATGGTTAGGAACTTTAATCACATAGATCAAATCCATTATCCATACAAATACTTAATCTCTTGATTCTACCACCATGAACCTTACTAAAATATTATCCCAAGAGATAAATTTAAGCTATACACAAAATTGGTAAATATCTTGAGCTTATAGAAGAGCAACAAAAATGTGGGTGGAGAAGGTAACTTTGAGTGGGTTAATTTATATTGAAAAAGTTGTGAAATCATATGAAAAAATATGCTAAAGAAAAAGGAAATAAATACTAATATTTAGATTAATAAAAAGGAAGAATTTATGCTAATGGTCTTTATATAAGAAATATAATAAATGATTAAAGTTGATGTGAGTATCATGATTTCTAAGAAAATTATTAATTAACTTGAAGAGAATAAAGTCGTCAAGTGGTTAAAAGGAATTGAATGATTTTTTTTTATAATTAAGCAAATATCGACTAAGTACAGAATGTTAATTAAAACTCATGATTCAATCTTGTTAGGTCTTTAAGCAAAATTCCTTTTCATAGTTCAGCTAACATTTTGGATGAAAATGAAGCTAATATAGTTGAAATTGAAGTAGTGAAGAAGAGATTCAAAGACTTGATATTAGAATAATTATTCAAGAAAGTTATATGGAAGAAAATACAATGAAAAATTATGCGACTTGTATTCTTCCCTAACTTTCTTCTAAGAGGAGATCCTTGATTTTCTCAAGAAATTGGAAAGAAATTGGAATGAGTTGGTGAAATATTATCTACACATTGAAGATACATCTCATCACTATGATGGTCTCAAATGGGAAAGCCATAGCACCAATGTTGACTAGATTTAGGAATTATAAAACCAAAATGGCTCCTTCTCAAACAAAACCTTTGGCTAATGAGATAATCAATGAATAGGATCTTGGAGGACATAAAGAGAAAGAAAAAAAGGCTCAAAATTGATTAATCTATATCTTTTATTTAAGAAAGGTTCCTTTTTTAATCATAACGTAAACTTTATTTTTTTAATAAAACATAAGCAAAAAGAATAAAACTTATTTTCCTTTTTCTTTTTCAAGAAGAAGATACAAGTCAAGAAACTATTTCATTTGTGATGTAAGGTAGAAATGAAGAAGGAAAGGGAACTAAATATTTCCTCTCTATAGTTTCATCTTTGCTATAGGGTTACTTTCTTTTATCTTCTCACAACAGTAAAATATTGACACATATGTTTGTAAAAGGAATTGAAGAGAAGACTTTGTGATTGAAATTTTCAATGAATTTTGTATCATTGATTATGCAGTTGTAACTTTTTCTTTTGTTAAGTTTACAACAATATTTTTATATAGTTATTTTATAAATACTTTGTGGAATATGAATAGTCTTTTTAGATTTTTTATTCAATATTTCATTTAAATATTTTTATTCTTAAGTTTATGTAACATTTGATAAATATATTTCATAATTATTTTATTTTCCCTTCCACAAACTATATGTTGTGAAAATTTATGTTATCATACTTTTTATTTTTCTTGCGAGTCAAGGATTTTAAAAGTAGTGACAAATCTATTTATCAACGAGGATGGGAATTTCTAGAGATACCCTAGTGTTTACAAATGACCATCCACATATATGAGGTGAAGCAATTGAGTAATTTTACTATATATTTCAATGAACATGAAAATTCATGAATAAAATTAGGGTTAAGCAAGAGAGAAGGTAAAACATGTGTACATTATTTTCATGTGTAGACCAAGCGAATATGAGATCCAATAGTTGAAGTAGATGTAGGGAACATTCTTAGCTAAGCTAGAACCACAAACTTAGTCACAAAGCTTGCGTAAGAATAGTAGTTGGTAGTTGTGGATGAAGTAGGAGCTTTACTATTCATTTATATCTTCTTTTTTTACTTCAATTATGCTTTTTAATACATTAAATACTCTTCCAAACCCATAAAAACCATTTGAAATTTTGAATTATGACTTTTCATATGCTTTTCTATTTTTTTTTTAATATTTATGAATTTTCATATGCTTTTTTAGCATTTTAAAACTTGAAGAGCTTAGAAGATTCATGGTACATGTCCATTCACCAAAATGAATGATCGATCTTAACCTTCGTTTTTATAACTAATATATCAACTAAATCTGAGGTGTTATAAATTGATCGATTCTTCAAATTGATGTGAGCTTCCTTGATCGATTCTTCAAATTGATGTGAGCTTCCTTCATTTGTGATTTTTAACTATTTTAGTGATTTTCATGTTGTCAAGAACTTACCTAGTTCTTAGGACACCTTTGGAGATTGAAAGATTTGCCAAAACCACTTGTTTTGATAAAATGCTTACATAAAATGATGATGATGCTTCAATGAAATTGCTTTAGTTAGGAACTAATGTTCCAAACACTTGCTTATGTGCCAACAAAAGGTTCCAAGGAACTTTATTTTTGGAAAAATGATTGTTGTGAAGACTTGAAAAGAGATTCAATCAATATGTTGCCTAGTTCTATGAATAAGTAATTTGATCAAAATAGAGAAAAAAATAACTTCATTGGAACCTCAATTTTGACTAAGTATCAAAACAAAAAAGTTTTGATATTTGGGACTTAGTCAAATAAAAGGAAAGGAAGAGGAAAATATAATTTCAAACCAAAAAATTTCACCTTGCCAAAGTAGTATATAATAGAGGAAATACATGATCAATAGGTAAGGGAATTTTGTAATACAATTTATGAAAAATGATCAAACATTTTCAAGATTAAAAATAGGGATAACATAGTGCATGTTTAATTAAAATATATATCAACTAGAAGCCATAAATGATTTTCCAAGACTCATGACATTGCACTAAATTAAATTATAGATACAAAATAAAGTTATTTGGGATGTGGTATAGTTTCAAGTCAATGAGACCACATAAACGCATGTATTACTTCTCTATTGACTAGCTTATGTTACAAAGTTAAAGATTGAGCTGATTATAAATATTTGTTAACAAGGAAGCGGGTATAACACTTATATATAGTTATGATATTTTAGTGTTAAGTAGTAAAGGGAAAATGAAATGTTCTCTTTATTACATGAGATTATAATTTGAATTAAGGTAATATAATTTTTCTCTTCTTATTGTAGAGTATTTAGATTACAAATGGTTGTTGAGTTTTTTAATGAGTTTTTTAATATGTTAGCTTTGACATAATCCAATTGAAATCAATGATGAAATATGAGATAAATTATATATTTGAATTCTATTTGAGGCAAAAGTAAGGTCTAAGAATGGAATATTTGTAGTATTTTTTTCTCTTTACTTGGCTTAAAAAAGCACTAACTACACTTTAGGGAAAAAGTGTAGGTTGAGAAATGAATTATATTTTTCAACTTGCACAAATTTATCCTAAATTCAATAACAAAGCTTCCAAAACTAGAAAGATTGTTGTTGAGGGGAAATAGCTTAGATGGAAACATTTTATATAATATTGGTCAACATATTTACTTGAAAATTTAAAGGTTTACTTGAAAGGTTTGTTATGTAGATGTTAATGTCATTTCTCAAGTATAAAATAAATCTAGCACATTCAGGAACTATGGGTCAACAAATGTGGTGATATAAGGACAATACCATGACTTAAAAACTCAACAATATTGGATTGCATGTTCCTACTTTATAATGGTATGTATAATTGAAGATACTCATGGTGCAACGTCAACAATTATAGTAGATAGAAGTGCCAATTTTATATTTCTCACAAATTTGAGAACACTAAAGAAATCTAAGGTAGATTTTTACTGAACAAATGCTAAGTTCATGAATTAAAAATGAACTTTTGGATTGATTACGTCATTATCAAGGGATTTTAGTTACTCAATTAAATACACAAGATTATATGGTAGAAAATTGAGGTATTCTAAAAGATCTCTTATTCTAAAATGTAGAATTATAATATAATAGCAAGAAAATATTAGAATAGTTAAAATTCATAATGGTTTGGTTACAAAGATAATAATTAAATGTACTAGTATTTCAAGAAATATGTATAACTTTAGATGCACAAATGAAAATGATTTCTATAATTTTTTTCTTACAATCAACAAGAAAATAGTCAATATATATTGAGTGTAGGTTTTTTGTTCATACACTAACTTCATCATAGATGGTTAAATATGATGAAGTTAAATATTCCTTATAGTTTTAAGTCTTTGACTAAAATTGGAAGTAGTCTAGGGTTCAAATATAACCCTTAAAGGGAAGAGTAACCAAATTCAGCCTTTATTATATTACAATATGTTTGGATGTAATCTAAGGTAATATTGCACCAAACGTTCTTGCATACAAGGATCACAATGCAACCTACTATGTTTAAACTATAAGTGGGTGACATAGACTAGATTTAAAATAATTAATTTGGTTTGGGGCAAGGAGATCACACACGTATCACCTAAGCCACAATCACCTAACTTGTGGGCCTAAGTATTTGTTTATTCATTACTAATCTATATCTTGGCATGCCAATTCTAACATTCTTCATGAGCTACGTCATCATGTTCAATTCAATGTTTTACTTAAAGCAAACAAAATACTAAAGTTATGTTCAAGCAATTCAATGCTTGCATTAGGTGTATATTAAGTTAAGTGGGCTTTCATTTTTTAAATATTTTAGTATTTTTAAAAATAACTTTGACATTAATAAATGACAAATCTACTCTAGAGAATCAAAATGTTTCATTCTCTCTATTCATACTTCATTTTTAAAGGATTTGAGGTGCAAACATAAGTAATTTTACAAAAAAAATGAAATTGGGGTAATGAAGGTTCAAAATGACACAAAGGATTTTTTATAAAATAGGTATAGTGAAATATCTATAAGGTCAAAGCATGGGGTTAAGGGTATTTTGGGAACATAAATTAACTAGCATAAACAATTCAAAATAGGGCTTCCAAAGTTAAATCCTAAACTTCAATTATTATGAACATTCACTAATCGAGCATTTTCATGATGAATAGTTTCCTTGAGCTTCAAGGACATGAACTTACCATTAAGAGTTTTTAGATGGTCTAGAAATTTTGATTGTTGAATTGCATGGGCTTAAGTTAAAGAAGGCTATAACTATAACATTTAATAATTACAAGCAAGATTACATGCATTTAACAATGGTGTTGAACCTTTAACACACTTATTCACAAAAGAGAGCAACCAAATTATTATTACATTCATGCAAAATCCTAAATAAAATTGAACACAAAATGGCTAATATTTAATTTTAATAAATACAAATATACCATGAACTTTGATTTTGCACCTTGTGAAGAATATTGCTTCCACTTCTTTGTGCAATGGCAAATGGAAAATGACAAGTGCAATAAAGAATAAAAATTGAAAATAACGAGGGCAATGATGAAAACAACCTACAAATTTTCCCAAGTTTCTTGGAAAATACTATTATCTTCAAAACAAATAAACAAATTTTAAATTTTGGTTAGAAAGAAGCTAGAAAAAAGTGAAACTAAGAACAATACATCATTAAGAACCAAAAACTTAATTTTTTAGACACATTTTTTTGCTACATGATTTCTTATGATAAATGGATATTATCATATAAATACTATATAATAAATAATATGTTATTTTAATAATAATGATCCAATATGCTATATTTTATAGTAGCTTTCCATCAATAATAAGTCTCATGCTATTAAATCATTTCCCAAGAAACTATTTTCAGTTACCATTTTTTTTATTCATGAATTCACATCAAATATTACAATTATTAAAAAAGTATCAAATCTACAACTATAAAATTCATATCAAATATGTTTGTAAATCATAAGGGATGAAGTTGAATGCAATGTTCTTAGATCTAATTTTCACTCATTATGAATAGATTGAAGCAACAGTTGTAGGGAGATTGGTTTTGGTTCGTCTCAATTTTTTATTTTTACTTTGGTAGGATTTCTTAAAATTTCTCCTACAAATCTGCTCATTTATTTTTGAAACGACGAAAAAAATGATGTGTGTGTGAGGAAGTGAATGTAGGGGGTTTGATATGTGATGGAACAATCTAACACACCTATACTTCCCCTAATTTCATTAGAAAAAGAGATCTCCCAAGGATAAGATTGACTTTTAGCCTTGATGTGAGTCAACCCTATTAAGAAGGTCTATTGTTTTCTTATGACATAAATGGTTGATTGACTATTTTGGGAGATAAATTTAAATGCATTAACACACTCAATTGTATGATCTAGCACTTGAAATGCAAAATATTATGATAAATGAAATGGACACAATAATTTGCAAGAAGATCTGAGAAGGGAAAAGTGATGTGCTCTTGGCCTAAAAAGCATGTTTTGAGCTCTGCTGAAGGGTAGATTGCCCTAGGGTGAATGGGTCTTTGTATAGGGGTCCAAAATCTGATTTTGTAGTCCTTAGATCCTAGATCTAAGCTTTTGATTTCTCTAGGTTTGATTGTCGGAAATCTAAAAATAAAATTTGTAATTGAGTTTTTGTAGCTTGACAACAATTATAACAACTTTGTAAAATTTCTCTTTTGATCAATCTTTAGTCCTTCTTCACCTATAAATTTGCACATACAAAGAGAGAAGAAAAATGTTTGTTTTTGGGAGAATAAGGTTTTTCCTTAGTCAAATCCTTTTTTGGTAATTAAACCTTGATGATAAAACAATGATAAATGGAAAGGATTGATGAATGAACAATGCTATGTCACAACTCACCAAACCCTTAATGGATGCCCTTAGAGAACTGAAGTCTAACACATCTCTCTAAGGCTTGGATAGATTGCATGAATTGGCTTGATTTATTGCTTGATTTGATGATTGAATTCTTGCTTGAATGCTTGAAACCTATATCACAATGTTAGCTCTAAAACATGACATGAACACACAAGAACTTTGACATGATGATATGATCTTGATTGCTATTGTAGATGATTGATAAATATGCTCTTCAATGCTCTTAACAATAATATTTTCTCTTTTGAAGTCTTGATAGTGTGTGTTAGATTTGAATTGATAAAAAAGACCTTATATTTATAGGTGTTTATCTAATTTCCCCAAAATTGGATTTCACAAGCTAATATTTGAAGCTTGAATTTGAATCATTAAAATGCCACCAAAAACATATTAAAAATTGGGTCCTGAAACTTAAAGGGGACCCATTTTCCCAAGGTAAAATGGGTCCTAGGACCTAAATCTAGGACACAATTTCCAAGGTGTTTTAATTAATATTAGCATTTGTTTGATATAGGTTTCCCTTACATAAAATAGGAATAATAAGGCTTTGGAATGCATAATTTAGGTAATTAGAAGCTTAATTGAGTACAATTAATTAAGGGGATACAAACATAGTGTGAAAATGTAAAAGAGAACATTTTTCTACACTACAATTTCATTGTCATTGTTGACAATATGATGCAAGGTTGTTGAAGCATTCCTCGCCTCATGCTTGAAAATAAATTTTAACTTGTAGCTAATATTTTTGTTTTGAAGTTACAAAAAATATTTTCTCAAGCTCAAGATTTTGTTAGCTCTAAAACCCTAATACTTTTAAAACTAATTTTCATTTATTGTTAATATATTGAAGCAACAACTATAGGGATATTGGTTTTGGTTTGACTCGATTTTAATTTTTTTCTCAAAGCAACTACTATTTCTCCATCTATGGCTAGCTCTGAGGACTTCTAGGTATTTCCAATTGCTCTCATCAATTTTACACAAGAATATGCATACATAGTACTAGCCACATTATGTTGCCTTGATTATTACTAGGTCACAAGAGTGTCAAATGAAGCATTGGAAGGAAAAATACAAGAAGCAACAATACTACAAAATAATGTATTTCTCTTGTGTAAAAATCAACAATGTTATTTATTCTTACATCATTTTTTTGCATGTTCTTATTACTGTTTTGAAGGTTAAAGTGTTTAGGCAACTAAAATATCTTGTAAATTATATTTAGGTACCTCATTCATTACCTTATCCCACTTTGGATGTATTCTTATTTCTTGGTGTAGTTATAATTATTACACATATGTTAAGTTAGAGATAATTATTGTATAAAAACACTTTTGTAGGTTCTTGTTCTCAAAAACTTGTGAAGGGATTTGGCACTTGAATGAATTATTAGCTAGGAAAAAAATTTGTAGATTTTTTAAGACACTCAATATTAGAGGGATGATCCCCTCTAACTTGTTTGTATGTAACCTTAGGTATTTCAACAGGCTGTAATTTTCAATCTTTGCAGGGATGCCACTAGATAGGTGTTGGTTATGGAGCCTAATCTTATTACGGGGGGTGTATGGGAGTACCCCCCTACGAGGTTTGGGGGTCGTGTGTCCTAGCAGGGGTTCAAGGGAAACACCCTTAAAAGCCACATTATATATATATATGTATTCATTATAAATCTAGCTTGTTCATCATTGGGTCAAAATTTTGATGGTAGGGGTTATGTTGGATTTTTTTTTTTGTAGAAGACAACCCCCTCTTTATGTGAGGGCGTTGTATTACTTATATATAGATTGTATTGTATAGCGAGGACACTGACATAGAGAGAAGAGGAAATTTCAACACATGTGTTTTAGGTTGTATGATCCCTTCATTTTGTTGGACAAAATAAAGGACTGACTACTTCTCTATAGACGTAGCCCATATTAGGTGAACCACGTATATTTTTGTCTTTATATTTTGTGATATTTTTTATATTTTATCTTTGCATTTATTTTATTGTATATTGCTTTGTGATATTGTTTATAAAAATTGGTATTAGAGTCATACATTTGTTTGGCTGATAAAATTGAAAGGAGGGTTTTTGGTTTGAGTGGGAGCAATGGCAAAAGAAGACAAGTTTAGGGTTGAGAAGTTCAATGACCAAAACTACTAGCTATGGAAGATACAAATGGAGGACTATCTATATCAAAAGGATATTTTCTTACCATTGGGTGGAAAAACAAATAAGTTGGTGAATATGAAGAGTGTTGGCAAGAAGTTGAGTCCACTTTTTGGCCAAAAAGTGGAAGTGTTTTCCCTAATTTTCAAATTTTGACACATTTGACCTTAAAATTTGAAGCACTTAGAGATGAAATCTTGAAAAAAGTCATTGATCATAAAATGTAGTACTCAGAGTCTAGTTTCCAAATATGTAATTTATTTCAATACCCAAATGATACAAATTGATTTTCAATAGGCATTTCTAAAAACCATTGTTTAAAAGTCACTTTTTTTACCATACCATGCACATGTGCGTCATCCATATTTTGACCTAAATTATCATATTT
Source organism: Sequoiadendron giganteum (assembly GCA_007115665.2). Lineage (NCBI taxonomy): Eukaryota > Viridiplantae > Streptophyta > Pinopsida > Cupressales > Cupressaceae > Sequoiadendron > Sequoiadendron giganteum. Next base: position 638,848,396 of record CM021108.1, on the reverse strand, counting down.
TTCTAAATCCTTTTGGGAAAATATTTGTAACTCACTGAAGCACGTTTTTGATATTTTTGTGTAATTTTTTATTGAATATATTTTGTTGTTAATTTTTTATTGGCCATATTTAGTGTTTTGAAAAATTGTTGTGTACATCACACATATGATGACCTAAACTTATCATTTTTTGATTTTTTTTAAATTGAAAAGAATTGTCTGAAGTACATTCTCGTGCAGTCCGTTCATCAAAAAATTATGTTGATAAAAAGTTATTTAAATATTAAAAAACCCTGATAATTCAAGTTAATCAGAAATTAATTAAAAAATAAAATAATTAATCCAATTGTAAAAAAAATTACATATTTGGAATCTACATTGTCTCATCTATAATGGGTTTTAATTTCATCAAAAAATTATGCAAAAGAGGTCTTCAGACATATGCCCAAAGTTGTTATTTTCTTGTGACATTGCCAAGACCTTCAACTTGTAGGTCAAACCAGATTCAGGTCCTCAAGCCTTTTCCCAAACCGAAAAACAAAGCAAAAACTTGACCAAAAATCATTTTTTTAAGAAATGGGATCTCATTCTAAAAAGGGATCTTGTTTCATAAAAATATATATTTTTTATACTTGAATGAATTTAAAATGGGATCCCCTTCTATAAAATGGGATCACGTTTCTTAAAAGTAAAAAATATATTTTTTTTATGAAACGGGCTAAAAAAACGGGATCCCGTTTTAAAATGGGTCGTTAAAAAATGAGATCTTATTTTTAAATGGGTCATTAAAAAACATGATCCCGTTTCTTATAAATGAGATCCTATTTTCGGCTCGAAACCCCAAACCTAAATGGGATCCTATTTTCTTGAGGTTGATTTCAATTTTTTTTCTAAGGCAAAAACTTCCACGTTTCGTGGACTCATCTTCTTGCTTTTACCTTGATAGATCAAGAATGGGACATTCTTGACAAAAAGACACTGAAAACAATACAATTGTGCTTGGCAGCGTCGATAGCTTTCAACATATCAAAATAAATGACAACAATGGATGTAATGTCGATACTAGCTAAATTATATAAAAAACCCTAAGCTTCTAACACATTATTTATTATGAAATGTTTATTTAATATGAAAATTTCAGAAGGTGGGTCTATTGCTGATCATTTAAATGAGTTTAACACGATCACTAGTTAGTTAAGTTTTGTAATGGTAACCTTTGATGATGAGGTTAGGGCTCTCTTGATTTTGTGCTCATTAATAAAAAGATGGAATAACTTGGACATGGCTATGAGTAATTATGTTTCTAGATAAAATACTTTAAAGTATGATGATGTTGTTGGTGTTATCCTTAGCGAGGAAATGCGATTGAAAATCGTATAGAGACATCAAGTAAAGTTTGATTGTGGAAAATAGGGGAAGACAAAGGGAGAGAGGAAAGAGCCTACAAAATAATGGGAAGTCTAAGAAGGGTAGATCCAAATCCAAAGGAAGGTTTGAGTGCTAGCATTATGGGAAGAAAGAACACCTAAAGAAAGAATGTTGTTCTCGAAAAGGAAAATAAGGAGGTGGACAACAAGAAAATAGTTAGGAAGAAAATGTAGCAAGTGATGTATTGCAAGATGCTTTGATCCTTTCATTAGATAATATTATTGATTCTTGTATGTTAGACTCAAGGCATTCATTTCATACCACACCCCATAAGAAATATTTTCTAGATTATGCTTGAGGTGATTTTGAACAGGTTTTTTTGGGTGATGATGAACCATGTAAAATGCTTGGAAAGAGTAAGATACAAATAAAATTACCAAATGGAAACCACTGGTTGGTGAAAGAGGTGAGGCATGTTCTTGATTTGAGAATAAATCTAATTTCAATAGAAGAAATAGGAAGTGAAGGTTGTGAAGGTCACTAAAGGAGCATTAATAATAGCAAAAGGAGAAAATATACGTACATTATATTTATGTGATGGTAAATTTGATTTCTCTATTGCCTTAACTTCTATAGGAACATATACAACATTTTGGCACCATAGGACTGGGCACATGAGTGAGAAGTGGATGAGGATTCTCCACTCAAAGAATTTGCTGCCAGGTTTGAAGCAAGTTGATTTGGATTTATATAAAAACTCTGTTTATAGAAAACAAAAGAGAGACAAATTTATAAGAGTTGGGAAGGAACAGAAGAGTGAAAATTTAGAGCTCGTGCATTCAAATGTATGAGGAGTGCCTTAGGTACCATATCTTGGTGGATCTTATTATTATGTTACTTTTATTGTCGATGCAACTAGAAAAACAAGTTTATTTCATTTGAAGAAAATATTATGTGTTTATGGAAAAGTTTGGTTGAGAACGAGACATGAAATAAGTTGAAGTGTATTAGATTAGATAATGAAGGTGAATATTATAGCATAGAGTTTGATAGTTATTGTTCATACCATGGGATTCATAGACAAAAGACAATTCTAGGGACACCACAAGAAAATGGTGTGTTAGAAAGGATGAATAGGACAATCATGGAGCATGCAAGGAGTATGAACTTATGCATGACGGATAACCATTACAATTTTGGGAAAATGTTATAGATACTATAGTTTACTTAGTAAATAGAGGGCCTTCAAGTTCCTTATATGGTGGTATTCTTAAGGAGGCATTGAAAGGTAAAAAGGGTAAACTACTTATTGCTGCAAACTTTTGGTTGTGAAGCATTTGTCTATATTGATATAGAGGATAGAACAAAGCTTGAGGCTAAATCCATGAAGTGTACTTTTGTTGGAGATGGAGTTAATGATTTTGGTTATCCTTGTGAGATTATGAAAATCATAATATTATTAGGAGTGGAGATGTGATATTCAATGATAAGGTCATGTACAAATATTAGTTGCAAGGAAAGAAACATGAAAAGAAAAACACAAAATATACAATGCTTGATGAAATCCCAAAAATCGTAGTCCCAAGGTACAAAAAAAAATATATTCAACCACAAGAACAACAATAGATACCTCAAACTCCTCCAAGAAGATCTACCAAGTTAAATACACCTATGAACAATACTCTTCTTCATTATATTATATATTGTTGTCTAGATTTGGTGAACTAAAAAGTTATGAAGAAGCTATACATGTAGAAACCAAAAAGAAGTGGGAGCGAGGAATGAAAGAGGAGATAGATCCTTTGTTACAAAATCAAGCTTTTGACTAGGTTGAGTTGTTTGTAGGTAAAATAAAATTGTAGAAAAAATGTGTTTATAAGATGAAGGAAGAAGATGGAGAGAAAAGGAGACCACAAGGAAATATTTGTTGTAAAGGGTTTTGCACAGAAAAAAAATGTATATATTTTGATGAAATATTCTCTTGTTAAAATGACTTCAATTAGAACTATTTTAATTCTAGTGGTAGGATTAAATTTACATCTTGAACAATTAGATGTAAAGATAACTTTTCTTCACGAAGATTTGGAGGAAGAGATTTATATGTAGTAGTCACAGGGGTATGAGGTCAAAGAGAAGGATAACTTAGTGTGTAGGTTGAAGAAGAATTTGAATGGCCTAAAGCAAGCTCCAAGGCAATGGTATTTAAAATTTGACAGGTTTATGATAAAACAAGGTTATAGTAGATGTCATACTAACCACTATGTTTATTTCAAGAGATTAGATAATGAGAGGTATATTATCTTGTTATTATATGTATATGACATGCTTGTTGCGGGGTGTAACATACGAAATATAAATTTACTCAAAATAAAATTATTCAATTCATTTACAATGAAGCATTTGGGTGTTGCAAAGCAAATCATTGGTATGAGAATAACAAGAGATAAGAAAAATCACACATTAACATTGTCTCAAAGTGAGTACATAAAGAAGGTGTTGAAAATATTTCAAATGGAAGATGCCAAATTAGTTAGTAAACCTTTGACCAACCATTTAAAATTGACTAAGAATATGTGTCTCAAGACATGGGAGGAGATATACTACATGTCTAAGGTTCCATACTTATCAGCGGTTGACAACTTGATGTATGCCATGGTATGCATAAGGCCATATATTGCATAAGTAGTAGGAGTTGTGCAAATATATGAACAATCCAAGAAAAAAGCATTGGAACACAACAAATTGGATTATTAAGTATTTGAGAGGCACTACTTCACATGCATTACACTTCAAAGGTTCCAACTCTACTCTACAGGGATATGTTAATTAAGATATGGTAGGTGATATAGATAGCAAAAGGAGCACCACATGGTATGTTTTTATTATCTAGGTGGAACAACAGTAACTCAGATTTCAAGGTTACAAAAGGTTGTTACACTTTTAACAATATAAGTATAGTATGTTGTTGCTATAGAGGCTAGTAAAGAGATGATTTGGTTGCAAAGGTCTATAGAGGAATTGGGAAATAAGCACAAGGATAACATATTGTATAGTGATAGTCAAAGTGCCATTCGTCTTGCAAAGAACTCAATCCTTCATTTTGAGACTAAACATATACAACTCAAGTACCATTTCATACAATTGGTTTCAAAAGATGGACAATTGAAGTTGGAAAAGATACACACTAGCCAAAATCATGTAGACATGTTGACAAAGACAATAACTCAAGAGAAACTAATTTCTTGCTCAGTTTCAATTGGCCTCCAAGGATGCACATGAAGATGAAAAACTTGCCAAGTCCATTTGGAGCCTAGTACAGTTGGAGCAGTAGTGATGGAGTTGTTGTAATCAATCTCCAAGTGGGAGATTGTTAGTGGAGCCTCATCATCTTCTTGGAGTTGTCATGATTAGTCTCCAAGTGGGAGATTGTTGGTTATGGAGCTTGATCTTATTGTTTAATATTTATAATGTGTATGTGGGGGGTACATTATATATATATTCATTATAAATCTAGACCATTCATCATTATGTCATAGAGTTGATGGTAAAGGTTATGATGACTTTTCTTGCCCTAGAAGGCAACCCCCTCTTATGCAATGGCATTGTATTACTCTTGTAGATTGTATAGTATTGTGAGGAGACTATGATGAAGAGAAGAGGAAATTACAATGGATATATTGTAGGTTGTATCCCTTCATTTTGTTGGACGAAATAAAAGGACTAACTATTTCTTTGTGAACCACATATATCAGTGTCTCTGTGGTTTGTGTTATTTTTATATTTTAAATCTATATTTATTTTATTGTATATTGCTTTGCGATCTTATTCCTAACAATATGAATTTTTTGTTCAAATAAAAACTGGTCAAGTAATGTAGTGATCCAAGAGAGGATGCTATGTGTCCTATGAGCTAATTTAGGCGGCATATATCATGGTGAAAATGCTATACTTGCCCAACTCCCTCGATAATTATCTAATTGTATTAAATAGGTTTCAATCTTTGGAGCAAAGGATATCTAGGTTGACCATTGTTCGATCTCCCACTGTGCTGACAACCTTGTTGATGCCATCATGGCTTCCACTGTCATTGGCATTTTGAATAATCACTTACCCACCACGATAAGGTCTCCTTATGTTTTGAACCAAAATTATTATTTTTTGGTATGGATACAATGTTATAGTACTAGTGGATTTTAAAATATATATATATGGAGAAGAGGAACTAGTATATCATATGTTCAAAAATTTAAATAACCAATAAATCATATAATTTCTTATATTTTTTCTTTTTATCTCTTAAAATAACTGCTTTAGGGTTTCATAATGCTGCTTAACTAGAACAATAACTACAACCCATACAAGATTATGTAGGTGACAATAGCCTTCAACCATTTCAGAGAAGGCCTCATACAACACATGCCAAAGTTTGGATTTTAAATTAAATAATCTTGTTTTCATTATTTTTCTAATTTTTTTAGTGTCCTCTCATTCTAAGCTTAGACTTACAACAAAAAGCAAAGTGTGAACATTGAACAACAATATATGTTGACAAGTCTACTTTCATGTGGTAAACAATCACTACACTCACTGGGAAATGTATGTTGTAAGACGTAGATTTTCTGGAGATTAATGCTACTAGCTGCACAGATTAAAACGATCAAGTCTAATCTAACAAATAATCTAAATCAAAACAAAAAAGAACTAAGTAAGTAAACATAAATAAACTAAACAAATCAATTGGAAATCTCTCACTGAATATGCGTCCACTCCTTTGAATTATCTCGATTGTCCTTCTCCATTTTGTTGTTTCAGTATTCTTGCCCTCAAATTTTTAGTATTGATGCAAGCATAACCTTGTTGAATGTCTAAGCAAAATATCGAAGATAAAGTTTTTCTCAAAAAAGTATGATTTCGGGAGGAGGAATAATGATAATGACAGGCCATTTTATATATTTTGTATTTTCAAACGATCAACTCAGATTCAAAGAGAGATCGACGGACGAGATTGATGAATGTCATGCAATGTGAGTTATGTGTCAGTCAGAACATGAGATAGAAAAAGACTGCAAGATAAAGATTAAATTAGAACAACAACTTAATCTTGTGTCAAGACTATTCGAAAATAGAAAGAACACGAGTTCCAGATCTTAATCTTCAGTTAAAAGTCTTTGAAAATAGAAGTAATAGACTTTGAATGCCAAAGACAAAGTTATTACTCGAAGAATAATTCATTTGAATGCACACATGAATTAATTAATTAAATAAAGATATTTAATTAATAAACGCATTCATGCACATGAGTTAGAACTAGTTAACTGACTAGTTGTGACCGAGAGTCCTCTCGCAAAGACGGTTAGGTGTCGAACCCGAAGATAACTGGAGAATTTAAAATAGATCTTGAGTCAAAAGGTGAGTGAATGATTTAGACAACTAAATGATAGAAGAATATGACATAAATAATTAAATAATGAATTAAATGTTAATTTAAATCAACATTCGAAAATGAAAGACTTAATTAAATAAATAAAGATAATTTATTTAATTTGAATGTTGAAAAGGTGAAATTGAATAATTAAATAATAATATTTAATTATAGATAAAGGGGGTTAAATTGAATAATTAAATAAAAAATATTTAATTATAGTTGAAATATGGCAAAGGGGTAATTAAATAATAAATATTTAATTAAGAAGGAAGAATTAATTAGTTAGCGACGTAATTAAACAAATATGATTTATTTAATTAATCAAGTTGAGTAAAGGAATTAATAAATTTATTAAAAGGGGTATTTAATAGAGGAAATATGTATTAGAAAGCTAATTAAATAATTAACATTATTTAATCATGACCATGGATAATAGAAAATTATGTCGAAAGTGGTGTTCGTAGGCCTAGACCAATTTTTCGTGTCTACAGTTCACCCCTCTTTGATACAATGTTGTTTCGGCATTATGTCAAATCAAATATGCCCCAATTATGCCCCAGTATGAAATAGGTTAGGGTATGGCCTCTTGGGAAAATTGACAAATTTTTGAAAATTTTCAAAAAAATCAGGAAATATTCCCGATAAGTCAATTTGACAATAAAAAATGCTATGGAGTTGACGGAATTTAATTTGGATGTGATACGGACGTGTACGGGTCATTTGAAGTTGGAAGGTTAAGTGGCCAATAGACAAGGTCAGAAGAAATGCCACCCAAACCCTAGGTATAAATAGGAATTAGGTTGAAAACCAATTCATTTGCACCAAAAAGAGTTGAAGAACTTGAGATTTTGCTCTGAGCTTAGGACGAAAATGTCTCCAGTTCCCTACATTGCGCATCGCGGTTATCGAATCCGGATTTATAAACGGCCAATCGACACAGGACCACTGGTATGTACCCTAAAATGAACCTTTGAAATTTTGTTTTGCACGTATTTTTAGGCATGTAAAAATGTAATTGGCAAATGCGGTCTTTCGCATTCAACGCATATATGTTCGTGTGCAACGCATGTGTCTGCGGAATGACGCATCTGCAAAAAGATGTCTAGGCTAAGTTAGGCTAGGTTAGGCATTCAATGCATATGAATAAAAATGCACCGCATTTGTATCTGTGAGTTGCATATGCATTTAGGATAGACGCATGTAGGATAATGCACCACATTTGTAATATATGAAACACATTTGCATTTTTAGAAATGATATGGGTTTTGTGCAATGCATATGAAATATGCGACACAAATGCTTGTAATGCAACGCATTTGTATGAATGCACTGCATATGTCATAGTGAGCTGCATTTTGTTGGTAAATTTTTCGTAATTTTTTTTCAAAGAAAAACTTGAAAATTTTGACATGTTGGGTGAAATGCAGGTTGTTTTAGATCTGATATATTCTCGGGAGACACATCCCGATACTCTCAAGTTGAGATCTCGGTTGGTCAGTGTTGAGACTCGTTTACTATGGATACTCGGACTACAACATGTACTTACTATGCCCACGATTCAGGCAAACAAAGGCATGTTGACTGCGTTGTGTGAGCGATGGCATTCAGAGACATCGTCATTTCATCTGCCGACTAGGGAGGCGACTGTGACCTTGGAGGACGTATATAGGATACTGAGACTACCTATTAGGGGAGAGCGGGTGATGTATGATACCCAACGCGGTTTTAGTGAGCTTGCCAGATTTTATCAGTATGATGATATTAGGAGTCTAGGGATAGAGCACTACGAGATCATATGGCAGGTGTTGGTGGAAAAATATGATAGGATATACTGTATCTTATGTACTTTGATAGGGGGGATAGTTCTTCCAAATCGACGAGGTCATGGTTTTCCTGTCGGGTGGGGTGAGATATTGGTGGGGATGCTAGAGAGGGAGATTGTGTATGCCTGGGGTCCATGTCTGCTAGGCATGCTATACTTCCATCTACACGACATAGTATACAGAGACACACAGTCTATGAGATGTGGTACCACGTTGCTCATGATTTGGGCATGGGAGCGCATTGCGGTATTTTGTCTGTGTGACTATAGAGCGACCAACCAGATCTTCATATGTTTTTCGGTATACGAGAAACGTCACTCAGAGTCATGTCGGAGATACATGTTATTGGAGACATGCACTTGATATTTTGGATCAATTCACTTGGAGGCCATACATGGATTGTGAGAGATGGTCTGATGAGGATAAGCATTTGACTTACTACAGGTAGACACAGTACTTGATTGGGAGGACTGTTTCAAGTGTGCATATTATTGAGAGACACTTGCCAGATCAAGTTTTGAGACAGTTCGAAGAGGTTCAAGATGAACCTCAAGGTAGAGTAGAGTTTGCTCGATCGTCCAGAGAGGTTCCACATTGGGGTCCTATGATTCCAGTAGCTACTGCGGAGGCAGGGATTCAGGCATTACAACCATTACAGTGGGGATTAAGAGATGGAGTATTAGATCTTGGGACTACTGCTGCATATGATGCATGGGCAGAGCATCGTCTGATTCCTTACATAGATCCAGATCAACCGGCACTAATTGAGAGACGAGGCACAGGGCTGAGAGGACGGTGGAGAGGTAGAGGTGGCAGAGTTAGAGGGAGGGGTGGTGGTGATGATGGAAAAGGTGGTGGTGGTAGACGAGGATGGAGAGGTTAGAGAGGTGGATGAGTAGGTGGACTATCACCTATTCGAGAGGCAGAGGCGGAGGATGTACCGATGATAGACCTCGGAGGTGGAGCAGAGGCACAGGTTGGAGTTGAGCATGCTGCCGAGGAGACAGTAGCAAAGGAGTTAGCCGATGTGGATATTGGGGGAGAGGATGTCGCGGAGGATGAGGATATGGATATGGATATAGATCCTCTAGGTATTCTGGCAGGGTATGGGGAGGACGATGTTGAGGAGGAGGCACCTATGGAGGAGCAGGAGAGAGCTCAAAGATTGGATTGTGGAGGGGAGATGGGAGGATGATGCCCCTAGGGATGGTGATAGGGAGGATTTGGAGGAGAGGTTGAGACTGGTCACAGCAGAGCTAGATGCCATGCAGATAGAGAGAGGCAGTGCTTTTATGGAGAGAGATCAGGCCATAGCTTAGAGACGGGAGATAGAGCAACAATTCACAGAGGTCAGACGCCTTTGCAGTGACACCTCATTTGATGGTTTTTCTCGTGAGCTAGTTAGATCAGTTGAGAGAGCGTCATATTATAGGGATTTATATGAGTTAGTGGTGCCAGCAGAGAGACAAGTCCTAGCTTTTCAGAGGTTCGCATCCAGAGATCATAGGGCAGGAGTTAGACGAGGACACAAAGTATAGAGGGTGTGGTAGGACCACCGAGGACAGGTCCGTATGACATGCCTTCTACCTCATAGAGAGTACCTCTGAGGCAATTTTCGCCACCTTCACCACGTGATGGTAGTGGTAGTGGGACATGCTGATACTATTATATATGTAGACATATTAATTTTGATCAGAGAGCCTGCAAGCTCATTTTTATTTATGGATACATTCGGACATTGTACTGCGACACACTATTTTTGAGCAATATATATATGATTTTTGGCGGCTTCTATATGATATGCAGTTCTATGTTATGGTGATGCATTGCTTCTATATGATTATGTTTCCTAGATGATGTATGTATATGTGTTATAAATGAATGTTTCTATGATGCGTTTATGTAGTTTATAATGTTATAGATGCCTTTATTTACTTATGACAATGAATGTAATGTTCTATATGATGTTATTTATATGTGATGGTGAAATGTACACTTAATGTTTCCATTATGTACCTTATGATGATGGAATGCCTATTATGCAATGATTTCGTAAATATGTAATGAAGATGTTAATGCAATGCAACTATATGAAATGTTTATAGAATGTATGCACATGCAGATTATCTAATGTTTTTGTTTTGTCATAAGACTTTATCATTATGTCGGAAAAGAAATGTTAGCATGAATGAATTTAGAATTTTAGTAAGAAATAACGAAGGTTGTTGATTGAAAAACATATGATCTTCGATATTTTGCCATATATACTATGCTTGCTTTTTATCATCATTGGGTGGGACATGACACAAATGGATAGTACACACCATGATATGAGATAGACCATAGTGTACACAGTCATCCATCTGCAAAAAATAGACAATCGTAGACAAGGAGTGTCTTAACTCATACTAAGGACAAAATCGCCCCAGTCATTTTTTCTTGACAAACCACAGACAACAAACAAATAAAAGACAGGTCATGAGACATCATTGCTCCTCTAAATCCTTGATAGGACATCCTTGAGGAAACTAGTAACATGACTCAAAAACCAATGTTAAAAAGACAGTTGATAGACAACAGCCAAAGAAAAAAAGTCCTGAGACATCCTTGCTTCTCTAAATCCTTCAAGGGACATCCTTGAGAAAGCTAGCAAGTGGAATTAATTCACAAATTGATAAAAATATAAGACAAAGTAAGATATAAAGTCATAAAGCAAAATAAAATTATTCGCCAAAACTTGATCTTGTGGGATTGTTTGATGTTTGACATAGCATAATGTGAGGGATGGCACATACCGCATAAGACATTGAGTTTGGTTTCAACTTGGTGACTATTTGTATAAGGCATGACAAAGCCTGGTTTCAAAAAGACACGTATCGTATAAGACGTTGGAGCCTGATAAAGTTGATGCAACAAGCTACATGAGGCTATGACAATTTGACAACGTCTATTGACAAGAAAGACATATCTTGCTTAAGATATAAGTTGATCATTCTGACAATGTGTATGATATTGACTTGATGACTGTTTTGAGATGTTTCCTTGTTGGTGCATGACTTGTTTTGATTCCTTGACTAATTAAAAGTGTGTGTATGTGTGTTGACAGTGTAGGACATGAGATGATACCCTAAAGGACTGACCTAATGCGGCCTCGGGGGCTCATCGATTGATTAGCCTTGCCTACGTAGTACACGCAGAGACCTCGTAATTTGACCCAACTTTAATTAACATAACTGACTGAAGATATGTACTTAAGTTGATGATATGCAACGTGTGTGATAGTGAATGTGATAAACCCTATTGGACTAACCTAATGCGGTCTCGGGAGCTCATCAATTGATTAGCCTTGCCTACGTTGTACACGTAGAGACCTCGTAGTTCGATGCGACCAATGACTTTGAATGTACAAAGAGTCATGATTTTAATGTGTGTGATACATGACAAACCTAGACAAATAGACCTAATGCCTCGGGGCACATCGACTGATGGCCTTGCCTACGTCTAGTCGCAGAGGCAACATAGTTCGACTATGTCTATGACTGACTTAACATGACTGACTTGACTTCGTTTTTTTGGGATTTTTTGACATGTTTTGATTTTATTTTTTTGTGTTTTTTAAGTTTTCTACTATTTTTGGATTTTTTCAGGACATTTCCGATGGTGTAATGTTATGTACAAGGTCCTCATGGCACAAAATAAGGATTTTCCCCAAGTCGGAAATAAGACTTGTGAGATGAAGTGGGGAATGTGACGGCATAGACTTTATGTCAATTGTTCCAAGTAATGGATAGGAAAACCATTTATTATGAGGGATGGTGAAAAAAGTCTGATTGGAATGATGGTAGATGAAAGAGCTAGTTTGACTACACATGGCACTTGTTTGCCAGGTTTTCACTATTGGACGAATTATTTCTCTTTACTTTTTTGTTGATTTTTCAAATTTATTTTTTTGGTGTTACAAAGATGCCTATTTGCTAGGTTTTCATCAAGGTAACCATTTTTTTGTATTTTCTAGATTAAGACACAGATTCTAAGAAGCTACGCATAGAACCTTTTCAAATGCAGGCTGTTGATTGGTGACAAAAGTGGCTCTCCTTCAGGAGTAGAGAGTTGGTACACTCCTGATCCAAAAGCTTCTGTGACAATATAAGGCCCTAACCAGTTAGGTTCAAACTTACCTGGCTTTTCTCCTTCAACTTGATTCTTGGGATTCTCCATTAAAACCAGGTCACCAATGTCAAAGTGTCTATTTAGAACTTTCCTATTATAGCTTCGACTGAGACAATTCTGATATGCTTGCAAATGGTCTAGTGCTTTCTGTCTTCGTTCATCCAGTAATTCTAGCTCTTGTAACCTAGATACACAATATTCTTCATCATCAATGTGACCTTTCAAAGATACGCTCAGGGAAGGAATTTCAACCTCAATAGGTAAGATAGCTTCGGATCTGAATACTAGGGAATATAGAGTGGCGCCAGTGGGAGTATGAATGCTTGTGCAGTAAGCCCATAAGGTAGGATTTAGTTGTAGGTGCCAGTCACGACCAGTGTCATTGATAGTCTTTTTCAAGATTCTAACAATGGTCTTATTAGATGCCTCAGCTTGGCCATTACCTTGTGCGTAATATGGGGTGGAAAAATGATGTTTGATATGGAACTCTTCATATAGATGGCGTACTTCTTATTTTTTGAATGGGTGGCCATTGTTTGTGATAATGGATTGGGGTACACCATATCGACAAATGATATAGTTTAGGATAAACTTGGATATTTGCGTGTCGGTGATGTAAGTCATGGGAATGGATTCAATCCATTTGGTGAAGTATTCGGTGACGATTATGATGAATTTATGGCCGTTGGATGATGGAGGGTGTATCTTACCTAAGAGGTCAAGTCCCCATTGGGCAAAAGGCCATGGTGATGTAATCGGATGAAGCTCCTGTGTTGGTTCTCTTATCAAATCTTCGTGTATCTGACACTATCTACATTTCTTTACAAAGATATATGAGTCTTTTTCCATTGTAGGCCAATAATAACCTAATCTTATAATCTTATGGGCTAAAGTAGGACCACTCAAATGGGATCCACATATACCCTCGTGTACAACTCGCAAGGTTGTTTGTGCTTCTTCACCATCGAGACATCTCATTAGGGCGTTATCTAAGGTACGTCTATACAGGGTTTCTCCGATGATGGTGTACTTAGCTGACTTACGGATAAAGGTTCGGCGTTGGCTATTTGACAGGTCTAGAGGTAAAGTTTGGTCAGTTAGATAGTCGAATATGTCTTTATACCAAGGGGAAACATGACCAACAATTGTACACACCATCGTAGAATCAGGGACATCATAGGCGGGGACCAATAGTTGTTCAACCAAAAACTCAAACTTAGGCACGTTGCTCGGAATATCCAATAAGGAACCCACGGTTACCATAGCATCTCCAACCCTGTTCTGAATATGTGGTATTTGTTGAAAGGTAATGTCATCAAAGTATTGCTTGAAACTGTCAGCCATGCGCTTGCAGGGGGCAAGTTTCTCATCCTTAGTCTCATAATCATCATTTACTTGCCAGACTACAAGCTGAGAATTGCCAAAAACATGGAGACTCTTAATCTTCCACTGGGCTGCCATTTTTAATCCTGTCATTAAGGCTTCATACTCTTCTATGTTGTTGGTACAAGGGAAAACAAACCTGAATGATCTAGGAATGGTATCACCTTGAGGTACAACAAATAGGATACCAGCTCCTGAACCATGATTTGTATGTGATTCGTCAAAGTATAATTTCCATTTTGTTCTAGTGTCAATGTTGAAGATAAATTCATCAGGAAAAACTGCCACTAAAGGATGGTCTGCCTTCATGGGTGCATCGGCTAACTGATCTACAATCACTTGTCCTTTTAGAGCCTTCCTCTCTACATATTAGATGTCATACTTGCTAAGTATCATAACCCATTTAGCCAATCAGCCTGTTAATGTTGCTTTACTTAGGAGATACTTGAGGGGATCAATCTTTGCAACCAACATTGTTTGGCGATTGAGCATATAGTGCCGAAGTTTTTGAGTAGCAAAGACTACCGCAAGACAGGTACATTCTATGTTGCTATAATTTAATTCATATCCCACCAAGGTACGATTGATGTAATAGACTGCTCTTTCATGACCTCGATCATCGTTTTGTGTGAGAAGAGCTCCTAATGCTGATTGAGTTGCTGAAATGTATAGTATCAACAGTTTTCCATCTGTAGGTGGCATTAAGACTGGTGGAGTGAGCAAATAGTCTTTGATTTGTTGGAAAGCTTCCTGACATTTAGGTGTCCACACAAATGGTACTCCTTTCTTGAGTAAATGTTGAAACAGGTGTATTTTGTCTGCCAGTTGTACAATGAAACGCCTGATGGACTGTAATCTTCCCTGTAGTGTTCTTAGTTGACCAATGCTAACTGGAGGAGGCATTTCTATGATAGCTCTTACCTTCTTCGGATCTACTTCAATGCCTCTTCTAGAAATGATATACCCTAGAAGTTTCCCTAATTTTACTCCAAAAACACATTTCTTTGGATTTAGCCTGACGTTGTAATTCTCTAGCCTCTGGAATATCTTGTCTACAACCTTCAAATGATCTGCCCTTGTTGTTGATTTAGCTATAATTTCATCGACATAATCTTCCATGAGAGTATGTATAAAGTCATGGAAAATAGTAGTCATTGCCCATTGATAGGTAGCTCTTGCATTCTTAAGGCCAAAAGGCATAACATTCCAACAGTATGTGCCCCATGGACACATGAAAGTTGTCTTGTGTTGGTCTTTAGTTGCGATTTTGATTTGGTTATATTTAGAGAAACCATCCATAAGGGATAACATCTTGTATCCTACTGTAAGATCTACTATCATGTCTATGTTCGACAAAGGGAAGTCATCCTTAGGACATGCCTTGTTGATGTCTCTAAAGTCTGTGCAAATGCGGATGCCCCCAGTTGGTTTAGTCAAATGCGGATGCTCCCAATTGGTTTAGTCACTGGTAAAAGATTTGAAATCCAGTCCGCATAGTCAATAGTTCTTATAAATCCAACACCCAAGAGTTTCTTAAGTTCTACTTTGACCAGTAGAGCAATCTGCAAATGCATTTTCCTTAACTTCTATTTGATTGGCTTAATACCTGGCTGTAATGGTAGATGGTGCAATATTAGGTCTGGATCCAGCCCAGGCATCATGCAAAGTTTATCTATCTCTTTGCGAAGAATTCCTTAAACTCAGGTTGTTCTACCTTTGTCAATGATGCTACAAAGTATATATGCTGAGGGTTTTCTTCTGTATTTATGTTGACCTCAATAGACTCTTCTACTAGCATTGGTGATTTTTCTTGTTCAACAGGGAGAATATTTAAACCTCTATCCTTGGGTGCCTCAAAGAGGTTTTTTCCCTCGGATACGTCCTTTATTTTGACTGTTTCTTCGTCCAAAGGCACCTTTCGATTTTCACCTAGGGACTCATCATTTTTCTCATTTTCTTTTTTTTTCTTTTTATTTTCATTTTTGCGACTAGAGGTGTAAATAGACTCCCCAAAATATGTTTTTTTGTCCAAGTCTATGGTAAAACCAACTTTATGATCCCCTCTTGGTATGCCTTCTCGAAGTCCCATGAAATTAGCTATTGCTTCGTCGTTCTCGAATGCGTCTATGATGGGTGTACCTTGTTGATCCCAGTCGATAAGTTCGGGGTATATGAGAGGCATGCCATCATTAGAGTTATCAAAGGTGGAAGCTGACAAGGTGAATATAGAATGGTTGACATGGTCACAAAAGTTTTGGACTAACTCCTTCTTGTTATTTTTCCTATGGGTAGGTAAACTCTGTTGTGGGACTATTGTAAGGGTTGAGTTGTCAGAAGATGGTGTGTCAGGTGCCCAATATGCATGTTCAAGGGTTTCCCAATAATAGTGCTTATACCACTCTTCTTTGGACAAGTGTTTCCTATGACGGGGACTAGATGGTCTTGGTAAGGGTTTTGTCTTTAGGTCCAATTCTCCAAATAAAGCATCTATATTCATGGTACTGGTAGAGGAAAGGGAATCCCATTCACAATCGCTTGAGTCGAGAGATTCATCGTAAACTGGGGGAAGTGGTTCATGAGATATCTCAATGTCTATAGAAGCACTCACTTCCTCTTGAAATGGTGACGAAGTACTAGGAAACCCAACTCTAAGCGGTTGAAACCCTAGCCCTAGGTATTTCGATCGTGGTGAGATAGTGATTGGTTCCGCCCTTCCATTTTGATGTAGTCCTAACCCACTATGCCCGTCATAGCTTTCGTTTTGCATTATCTTAAAGCCTTTTCCATATGGATTCTTAGCTATTTGAATAGACGGTGAGGGGTACTCATTGTCTTCCAGGTACAACCACGAGTTAATATCACCTTGATCCACAATTTCTTCACTTAACTCTCCCCATTTGGTCAATGTCATCGTAGGGGGAACATGAAATGTGACTATTGATTGTCTTCTATCTGCCATGGGTAGACCATATGCCTTAGGTGGAACTAGTTGACTGACATAGTATGATGCCTTTATGTAATATTCTCCACAACCCTTGTCTTGGATCTTGACCTTAGGAGTGGATGATGGTGGTTTGAATGAAATAGACTTGGTAAGATGTGATGGGTCAACGCATAGGGATAAAGTGGATGATGAAGCTTCTTGGTTAATGGGTACCTGTTGTTGTGGAATTTCCCTTAGGCTTGTACAATATTGAAAAAGATTTGGATCACCATCAATCGTGATCTCGGTGCCATTATACGGGAATTTAAGACATTGGTGATATGTTGAAGGTACGACTTTCATTACGTGTATCCAAGGTCTACCTAACAACAGGTTATACGGAAGGGTGAGATCCAAGACTTGGAAGCTGGTGTTCATAATTGTTGGGCCAATTCTGATAGGGAGTGTGACAACTCCTTTGGATGATCTTTCCTCATCATCGTAAGCCTTGATGACTATACTTTTAGAGGTATCTACGCATTCTTCTGAGAATCCTAATGCCTTAACCAATTTTTAGGGTACACAGGTTCAAACCTTCTCCTCTGTCTACCAAGACTCGTCTGACTTTGGTTTGATGGACTAGGACTTCAAGATGTAATGGGTCATTATGATCAGACTTTTCAGTTGAGTAATCTTGTTGGGAAAATGTGGCATGATGTGAGTTGGTTAAATATCCCACCATTTCTTCGAAACGATTGACATCTAAGTTTGTAGGAACAGTCGTGTTCTATAAAGATTTGTCAAGAATAGCTTGATGCTCAGGTGATAAAGTCAATAGTTCTAAAATAGAGATCTGTGCGGTGGTTTTACTCAGTTGATCAAGGAGGTTGTACTTAAATTTGGAAGTCTGCGTAGGTGGCTCAGAAGAAGGACTTGGAATAGTTATCTTAGTTATGCATGTGTTTACAACACATTCGGGATGCTTCTTAATGACGATGGTATTGACGTTTTCATTTACAGCTCGGAGGTGATTTATGATTGTTCCTTTACCACAGTCATACTTGGTATTGGTATAATTGGCTGATGGATTATTCTTGGTTCCTAAACTGGAGGCCTTTCCTTTTGTGTGGTCATGTAATGGCTTTGTGAAGACCTTATGATCACTGTTCTTGGTATTTTTCTGCCCATTGACCTCTATGGTTCTATTTTCAACAAAGTCTTGGGTAATATTCTTCAGTTGTCGATATTGTTCTAGGTTGTGTCCTTTTGTTCGATGATAGTCACAATAGGCATTGTCATCCCACCATGAAGGTTTAAACTGTCTAGGATCATACTCTCTTGGTTCCAAAGGTTTAATGAGATTATGTTTAATCAATTCTTTGAAAACTGTCTCGATTGGTTGCCCTGGAGGGGTAAATTCACATGTAGGAAATCTCCTTTGTGGTCGTTGTTGCTATGAATTTTGGACATAATTGGCTGTTTGATCTGGACTATTTGTCATGTCTTGATTGGGGTTGTAACCTCTAAGTGTGATAATTGGTCCCGTATGTATGGTTTTAGCATCAACAATGCCGTCATTTATAACATTTTTGTTTCTAGACCATAATTAGTTTCTATCATTTGGAACATTTTGATGTTGGACAATTGGGTTTTTGCCTAGTAATTTTATTTCTCCTTTGTCAATAAGGCATTTTTCAAGGATGATGCCCTTTTGTACCAAGTCTAGGAATGAAGTACAACAATGTACCCTTACGTCACCTCTCAGTTTTGGATTGATATTTTCAAGAAATATCGTGACCTTATGTTTTTCTAGTATTTCAACTGGACATCTGCTAGCTAGACTTCTCCATCTCTGGAAGAAAGTGGTGAAAGTTTCACCATCTTCTTGTGTTGTGTGACACAAGGTAGCTATTGTTACTTCATTGTCTATGTTAAAGGAAAAGTGTTCGACAAACTTCTCGGCTAATTAACCCTAGGATCATATGCCATATGGTGATTTAGAGAACCATTCCAGTGCTATCCCGATAAGGGTTCGCGGAAATAGTCTCATCAAGTATGTGGGTTCATATGATATGTCCATGCATGTCGTTGAGAATTCTCTAATGTGTTCCAAAGGATTCTTCCTCCCATTATACTTAGGCAAATTCGGTATAATGTATCCATGGGGGAAGGGTGTCATATAAAGCACTTTGTCAAATGGACATGGACATATATCTTGCCCTGAGATAGTTCGTTTGCTTGACATAGACATATTGTCCATCTATTGTTGAAGCATTTGCATTTGGTTTTGAAGAACATCTATTTGTGTCAAGGACATGTTGTTCGCGTTATTTGGATCAATGTAGGTGTTCTGAAATGCCATGTTCTGTGACGGTTTGTGATTTGGCGAGGGAATATATCCCATTAGAATGTTTTGATTCAGATTGGGGATATTTCCTATCTGACTGTTCTGATTTGGATTGGGAATATATCCTGTTTGAATGTTCTGATTTGGATTGGGAATATATCCTGTTTGAATGTTCTGATTTGGATTGAGAATATATCCTATTTGAATGGTCTGATTTGGTATAGGAATATTTCCTGTCTGAATGTTCTGATTTGGATTGGGAATATATCCTATTTGAATGGTATGATTTGGTATAGGAATATTTCCTGTCTGAATGGTTTGATTTGGTATAGGAATATTCCTTGTCTGAATGGTCTGATTTGGTATAGAATATTCATGCCAACTTTGGATCTCTTACCAGTCTTATTGGTGCCAAAGGGGTTTGATGAAATTGCTTCCACAGTAAATTGTAAACCTTGTGTTATGTTGAAAGGGGTTGTCTTTACAATTGACAATGTTTGAGTTGGTATGCTAGTTGGTATTGCTGCGGTGATTTGGGGAATAGAAACACTTGACGTCACAGTTTGTATTGGTTGAGTAGACGGTGTTTTCAAAGTATGAATATCAAATCCTGGTGGTAGTGTGGCACCTTCTACTAGCAAATTTGCTAGATAGCATTGGGGATCATTTTCCAAACACTCATCCCTGAAGGATGCAAATTCAGGATCTTGTACAACAACATCTATGTCTTCAATGTAAATTTGTCCATGTGTGTCTCTAGTGACGTGTTTTTCAAGCAAAGGTCTGTGTGGTCTTTCTTTCCCTGATGGTTGATTTGCGAAAGGATTGACAAGTTCATTGGGGTCCAACATTTCTTTTTTTTCTTTTGAGACCTTGTTTTGACCATGAAGAGTTGCTCAAAATGGGGTAATGCAGACTATGTCTAAAAACTGATATGTCCTATTTCTATGTTTTTGGATTTTCTGACAATAAAGGATGTTACTAAAATGATTTCTAAAAAGACGTATACTAAGATGACGTATGGTAGGACGAACAATATGCAAAATCTCGAGTAGACTATGACGATAAATGATTCTAAAATGGGTATAACCTACCACCTATGGAATAAATGCATGCAAGGATTTGAGTTGACCAAGGAACCTGATTGTAGGACAAAGATAGTTGACAAGGTGAATTTCCCAAACTATATTGTTGAGCTGGAAAGATTCACAAACATGACTAAAGTGACTAGGTTCAATGATTATGACAAACCAGAACATGAACGTATCCAATGACGAGGAAAGTTATCTATTCTACGATATGCAATTTCCTAGGAAGTATCTATATGCATGCAACTTAGGATGACTATGACTAAGACATATATGAAACCTAATGATGCAAGGTTTTGAGCAAATTTTTCCAGTTTCTGTCCAAGGTTGATCTTAAAAAACAAAAGCGAAAAATGACAGTTATGTTTTTAGACTCGATTTGCAGTTTTCTAAGTTTCTGTTGATAGTTAAATGCGGTTCACCTATGAGATGCAGTTCTATTTTTGATAGATGCGGTTTACAATGTGCATGCGGCGATTTGACTAAAAATAGGTTTCGAATGTCGACTAGTGATTTTGACTTGTGACAAATGCGGTTTATGTTTTGACAGATGCGACTCACAGTAACAGTTGCGATTCAGAAATATAGACTCTGTGAACTTAAACTTGTTGACAGACACATGCTGTTTTTCTGTTGACAGATGCAACTTTCCTATACACATGCGGCTTGAGTTTTGACAATTGCGGCTCATAAAATCTAAACTGTAAAAGCGAACTTTGTTGACAGACACATGCAGCGTTTCCCCTAACAATTGCGACTCACTAGGACAAATGCGGTGTTAAAAATGACAGTTGCGACTCAATTTTACAGTTGCGGTGTTTTCTAAAGATTTTTTTTTTGACTGACTCCGTTTGTTGATCAAGTGTTTTGACGAATATAGCAAAAACAAGCACATAAATCAATGTATTTTCAATTTGTGGTCATAGAACTGTTAAAGACCAAAAAAATTTGCAACCTAGGCTTTGTGGACAATACTTGCTGAGTTCTTACTTGGATTTCTCTAGCTACTCATATTCAAGGCAGATGACTAGTAGCTTGACCCCACTAGATCCCCTCCACGACACTCACTTATACGGGGCAGCCAAGCTACTATACCCATGAAACTCCCATGGCATACATCTCATCTCCACACATGAACCGTAAGAATGTAAGACGACTTCATAGGTCCGAACCTGCTGCACCAACAAATAGGTAGGATTTTGGCAAAACTACAACATGGTGTTTAGTAAGGGCATTCCGTTCATGGGGCACTATTCATCTTGGCGAGAGACCATTCCTGCCCTTCTCGTCGGAATAGTGAGTGTGATTTCTGGGGTTTCCCTAGAAATCTATTTTTATATACTAGGTGGAAGTCACTTGGCTTTAGCGTGTTACCGGTCTAATTCATCTTGGGGTGAGTACTTTTCCCACCAAGGCAGACCCAAATTCTAGAGTCAGTAACCGTTTCTCTTACACCTAGGATCACATGACTGCACAAGGGGAGAGGATACTTCAATATATCGAATCGTAAAGGGTGACATAAATGTGCTTTTGCACCAAACAAAGTAAACACTGATTCTTTTTAATCCAAATGACAATGATCTATCTACCAAACAAAAAGCTTTTTAAATAAAACAGTCATTAGGTCCTGCATGCAAACTGATCAGTAGTTGGTTTTTGGTGTCTTCGGCTTTCATTCTACAGAAAACAATGGTTTTTGGTTTTATGTGGTCTTCTATGCTTCATCCTGCAAAAACTAAGTTAATCCACCTTAACACAGCTGTAAACAAACATTAGCGAAAAATGAAATAACACTAAAACGAAAATGAAAACGCGAATGTACGAACGTGAATAAAAAAATGAAAAAATATTACTAGGCAGATGCGGCTTTTCGAGCCATAGATTCGACTCGATGTTGACAGGCGGATGCAGTTCGTGTTGGCAATAGGACACGGGGCGAATTGTTGATAGGCGGATGCAATGTAGAGTGTCACGGATGTAGTGCAAAATGTTAGATGCGTTGCAGAATGTAGCAGATGCGATTCGCAAAGACAGATGCATCATTTATTTGAGTAGATGCAGTGTGCCGTACGATTCTTGCAAAATAAAAAATGGAAAAATGAAAAGATGTTGCGCGAATTTGAAGCGTGTTCACGTCAGGTTCACCAAATGTTAGATGTAGATTTTTTGGAGATTAATGCTACTAGTTGCTTAAATTAAAACAATCAAATCTAATCTAACAAATAATCTAAATCAAAACAACAAAGAACGAAGTAAGTAAACATAAATAAACTAAACAAATCAATTGGAAAGATCTCACCGAATATGCGTCCACTCCTTCGAATTATCTCGATTGTCCTTCTCCATTTTGTTGTTTCAGTATTCTTGCCCTCAGATTTTCAATATTAATGCAAATATAACCTTGTTGAATGTCTAAGAAAAATATCGAAGATAAGTTTCTTCTTAAAAGTGTATTATTTTTGGAGGAGGAATAATGATAATGACAGGCCATTTTATAGATTTTGGATTTTCGAACGATCGGCTCAGATTCAAAGAGATATCGATGGACGAGATTGATGAATGTCATGTAATGTGAGTTCTGTGTTAGTCAAAACATGAGTTAGAAAAAGATTGCAAGATAAAGATTAAATTAGAACGACAACTTAATCTTGTGTCAAGACTATTCGAAAATAGAAAGAACACGAGTTCCAGATCTTAATCTTCAGTTAAGAGTCTTCGAAAATAGAAGTAATAGACTTTGAATGCCAAAGACAAAGTTAGAACTCGAAGAATAATTCATTCGAATGCACACATGAATTAATTAATTAAATAAAGATATTTAATTAATAAACGCATTCATGCACATGAGTTAGAACTAGTTAATTGACTAGTTGTGACAGAGAGTCTTCTCGCAGAGACAGTTAGATGTCGAACCCGAAAATAATTGGAGGATTTAAAATAGATCTTGAGTTAGAAGGTGAGTGAATGATTTAGACAACTGAATGATAGAAGAATATGATATAAATAATTAAATAATGGATTAAATGTTAATTTAATTCAACATTTGAAAATGAAAGACTTAATTAAATAAATAAAGATAATTTATTTAATTTGACTGTTGAAAAGGTGAAATTGAATAATTAAATAATAAATATTTAATTATAGATAAAGGGGGTTAAATTGAATAATTAAATAACAAATATTTAATTATAGTTGAAATATGACAAAGGGGTAATTAAATAATAAATATTTAATTAAGAAGGAAAAATTAATTAGTTAGAGACATAATTAAATAAATGATTTATTTAATTAATCAAGTTGAATAAAGAAATTAATGAATAAATTAAAAAGGGTATTTAATAGAGGAAATATGTATTAGAAAGGTAATTAAATAATTAACATTATTTAATCATGACCATGGATAATAGAAAATTATGTCGAAAGTGGTGTTCGCAGGCCTAGACCAATTTTCGGTGTCTACATATGCAATCAACGAAAGCTCAGGCCTCGCCACCAACAGTTAGGGTAACAAATAATTGACCCTTAAAAACCCTTTTGCCAAGGAGGTAAAAACCCTTGTCTTTCATCGTCAACAAATTTACATCAACAATATTGTATTTCAAAATTATATACACAAAAACAATATTCTATACATGAAATATTGTAAATTAAATTAATGTATCTTCTATGCACATATCAAATTACACTTTTTAACATATTAACTTATATATAATTTTCTATTGACATAACCCTTGCACCTCCTTCCAATGCAAGTGCTAGTATATATGATGAAATAGTAAGTTAAGAGTGCAACTTGTCTAGAGTATAATTTCTTAGTATTCGTAAGAGTAAAAGCCAATAATAGAAGAGCCGATATTGAAAGAAAATTGAAAATATGTTAATATTGTGTCTCATGATCCCTTGGATTCTTTTTTTTAAATGCAGGGTCTGGTAATTTCTTTTTCACATGATTGGTAATGATGGCATGACACACCCTTGGATACCACAGGGACGAGGGGAGAATAGATCTCATAACCTCTTGCTTGCAAGAGGATGCGTTGACCAATCGAACCAAGACCCCCGCCCCAATCCCGTAGATTGCTTAATTATATGATCCTCATTAAAATTTCTTCCTCGATTCATTCAATATAATATATTTAGCATCCCATTCAATACAATATCCATGTTTATATAGAAGGTGATGTTGCTACTCGCTAGAAAAAGAAGAAATCAAACACCGGCGAGGAAATTTAGCCATTAAGTATTAGATTTGTCCAATTATTTTTCTTTTCATTGTTTTAATAGGATTGCCTTTAGGTATTGCATAGACCGGAGGCTTACTATATATGGTATGGAGGCTTCCCCAATAAAAAAATACAGAACTTAATCTTCATTTGCTGAAGCAAGCACTCTGTCCAGCGACTTGCAAAGGTAACTATTTCGTTCCACTGTACTTGTTCTCAGATGGGTTCATGCTTTCTGTTTAATCTGAAACCCTGCTTTTCTCCTTTAAAAGAAGAAATCACTAAAGGGTTTTATCAGCTGTTTGTTATTGTTTCTGTTAAAAAAAAAACCATTTTGCAATGACGAGTCTTAGTTTAGTTTACTATACGTCTGACTGAAACACGTCAGTAGTTTCTGAAGGTTGTTTAATGGCAGAAATATGTGTTTTTATTAAAAAGTTCAGGGTTCCTTAAATAATATATTGAAAATGTGATTTTGTAAATTTGTAAGACCGTGGTTCAACTGGTTGCGGTATAATGATAGAGTGACGCATTTATAAACGAATGGTTGAGGATAAGGCTCCTACACGGCAGTAAGTTTGGCTTGCTAGCTTACTGCGAAGCCAGACACTAATTTGGTGTATAAGGCTTAGTTAATTACTAGTAACTACCAACCCAGACGCCAATTTTGTTTACGGGATTCCTCTCCAAATGAAGAGTTTGTGTTGTATTTAAATATGAGTAAAATAGGTTTTGGATTATTGGAAACTGAGTACCTTCATTGACATCGCAGTAAGGTGATCCACTATCTTAGCGACAAACCCTAGGGTAAAAGAAAATCAAATCATATTTTTGTCTAAGTAAGATTTTATGAAACTGCCCGAAATAATGCATTTTAAACATAGCTCTCTAAAGTTGTTTTATTTTAGTTGTTATTGGTGTCAAGCTGTAAGTAGTATTATATATCCCTTAAACGGCGTTTGTTCAAATCTGACAGATTTCTTAAATATGGGGAAATTGCCATGTAAGTTTGAAACAAGTATCGTGCATTTAAATTTGAAATAAGTGGAAAGTGATGTAAAATTGCTGTGGAGCTGTTGAATTTATTTTGGTGGTACTTTGAGAGAGAAAGAAACGATTTTGATTGTAGTTGAATTTTACGTTTGTTATAGAAGTGAGTCCTTATTCACCAGCAAATTTTGAACCATGTGTGTAACTGTATTGACTAAAAAACCCATGTTTTGTAACTTTATTAATCTGACGATACATGGTGCTGTAGGATTCAAATGTTTAGGGTTTATCTACCTTAGATTTATATCCTATTTTAGCTGGATTATTATTTTGTATTGCTTTTATTTAGTGTTATCTTGTAGACTCCATTGGAGCTTCTTTTTGCCCCATTGTGTTAGTTCTACTGGTTGTATTTTTGAGTGCCATTGACCTATTTTTGTCATTTGTGAATATTTTGTATTAATAAAATTTGTTTCATTCTTTTCACACTAAATTTTCTTTTTTGCTCAAATTCCTTTTTCTTCCCTCTCGTGAAACAAACTAAACACCCCCACACATGCTATTTAGGCCTGCTGAGGTTTGATCCAAGGTTGTTTGTTATGTGAGATGGAGATCATCTTGTCTCTGTGACTAGACCACATCTCAAAGGACCTTATTTTCAAGTATTAAGAATTTTGGCACATGTTAAATAGAAATGCTTAATAGTATCCTGCATGACAGATTATAATCTCTCTCCCTCTGCAGAAAAATGGAAAATGATTATCTTAACTCACAAGCTAAACTTGACTTAGTAGCAAAACCGAGGAAAATCAGAATAGAATAGTCAGTGTATCTCCAATTTTATCAAGCTAAATCATGATTCATGAAGCAACAATCCCTAGGATGGCAAAGACTAAGATAAGGTTGGATAAAATAATTACCTGAAAGGTGTATGGGAACTTGAAACAATGTTTATCAGTTACTTTTTACTGGTTAATGACTTTAAAAGAATTATTTGTAATGTTTCACTGGTTTTGATTTAAAACCTTTGAGGTCTGCTCTTAACCCTGTGTTACTGGGTTCTGCAAGAACTCTGGTTGAATCTGGACCAGTTTGAACTGTGTATGGAACTTGGTCTGGGTCCGGCCATGGTCGTACCCCTATCATGTGGATTTGGTCCCGGTATATCCAGATATATCAGGGGCCAGGGCTGAATCCAAAGGCCTGGTGTAGGATCCAGGGCAAACCTTGGAGAGCCCACCTGGGACCAGAAAAAAAGTCATTTTTTAAATGAAAAAAATAAAATTATAAAAATAAAAATAAAAATCCTAACAAACAGCTCTTTGTTAGTATCGAACTGGCTGATTATATTGATACTCTCAATGAAGAGCAATACGGTGATTTTTGTTGATTTTCCATGTGCAATGCACTACTATAAATAGTTTGATTCATCTTTGACATTGAATTATCAATTCCCAGCTGTACCTAAACTGGGGATTTTTCTTGGCAAATTGCCAAACCTGATGCTCAACTGGCAACATAGCAGTCAATGAATAACTATGAGGTAGTTAAGTTGGAGCTGGCAATATTGGATGATTTAGAGGGGAGGATTTCCTGCTGAAGTTAAAACATCTCCAGGATGATCAAGGCTAGAGATTCTTGGTTGACATATTGTACAAACTACCTCAAGCAAGCACATGATTTATAAAAACGCACAACCACCATACATGTATTTTATATGAAATAGTGCATATGAGATTGAAGTGTTCCTTAGTTTCTAGTGCTTGAAGATGGCATCTGCAAGTGTACACTGCGCATATTGAAGGTGGTGACCTAACTCTGTCAAAATTCGGTAGGAGTGAATGTGAAGTTGTGCTAGACCCTGAAGCACTAGCAAGGAAAGGACACGTCTCTAAAAACAACTGTAAGAGAATTAGATCTGGAGGTGTTTTCTTTGTTGGAATATGTTTGATAATATGCAAATGGAACACACGATGCAAGTATTGGTTGCTCGTCTCAAATCATGTTCTTAAACTTAACATGCATAGAAAACTAAAGAGGTAATTAATATATACAAGAGATGACCCTTGACCTGAATGTCCCAAATTCGGTGCATGAGAACTTGAAATAATGGTAACCGTGAAGAGAATTATTATGAAGTTCTGTGGCAAGGTTCCTGCTGATTTCAAATCAAATCTGTTGAGGTTTATATTGCCCAACTGGCCATATATATTCTAACTGGTCATATTGCCAACTTCAGAAAGCATGAGGTGACCAACCTGGAACTGATGGAGAGGGTAGTCTTTCCTGTTGATGTTTGAAAAGCCCCTGTATAATTCAAGCCAGGCAACTTTTCCCTACATTGTATTAAGGACCTCAGGGAACCACAGGAATCTCCAAACAGGCCCTAATATCGTTCACAGTTTTCATGGTAAAGAGTATCTGAGGATAATATCTTACTTAACTTAGAGCTGACATGAAATGTCATGATTTGACACCATTCAAAGCTTATAAGAGTCAACCCAGAGTTATACTAAAGGGACTCTCAAGAAGAATGTGGCATGCTCTAAAATGATCTGGAGTCTAGATTTGGCCATCTCAGAGACCTGGGTAGGTAGGGATAGTGAATTAGCTTAAGTGTTGAAGGTTGTATTGGATCCATCCATATTACTTTCCATTAGGCCTTGTAAATCTTCAAACGGGTGCTTTATAATTTCTCTTAGAGGGGCAAGTAGAGGATCTCTCTTATGTCTTATCAAAATGCAGCTGAAAGATAGTAGTAACCTTGGTTTTCTAAATAAAATTTCACTTTTGTCTAGTAAGCTGCTTAAAAGATTGGAAGGTTAGATAAAGATATCTGTAATGGTCTTGGTGATAATCAGTTATGCAGACAGTGTTGTGCAACATTGTTATGACCTGGAAGGAAGTGGGGAAAGGACATTTCCCAAACTAACTGTAAGATGACCACACATGGAACTATTTTCTTTGTTTAAATATGTTTTGTCAACATACATGAGAGCAATCTTGATGTGAGTATAACTAGCTGGTCTCAAATATAGAGTATCTAATAAAGTGGAAGAATTTGGCCAATGAAGATGTGACATAGGAAGATGAAGTGTTGCTTTAGAAGTATCCATAGTTAGTCAACATTGGTGATAATGTTGGTTTTAAGGTGAGGGGCATGCTATGTCCTAAAACTATAGTATGCATGGGGATATTTAAGCTTGTAGTTAGTATATAACCTTAATTAAGTTATATAATCTTTTATTTAGTCTTACATAAGTAGTTATGTCAAACTGGGTGGCATTCATGGCATAAGTATGGTATACATAGGAGCTAATGGTTAGTTTATTACCATCATATTGTGTATTCTATTTTCATTGAAAGCTATTGGAGGTAGCTCCCTTGAAGTGGCTTGCTTAGAGGTTGCCCCAGCAAAGTGGCCTATTATTATCAATTATTTGCAGCATATTTCCTATTATAATCCTTTCTTGTGCAAGTAATTTCATTACAAAAACAAATGATAGTAAATTATAAGACATATAATGCAGCTGTGCATATTTATGTGGATCAGTCTGGATTTGGGAATTACACAACAGTTAAATGACATGTTTCCAATATGCAGTATGAATTACAGAACATTTATAACCCTTTTTTGTCATTTTTTGTGTTCTTTTTAAAAAAATGTACTTTTTGCAGGTTGGGGTGTAGGGTGTGGCTAGCTTTCCCTTGCTATTTTTGAGGCATAATGGAAACATGTCCTAAAACAAGTATTGTAGGGGACGGCCCTGGGGACAGTTTTTACACATCTTTGTGTCCCCTAAGGTGAAGAGATGGGTATGCCTATGTTTAGCTAGGGTATCACTTGGGTGACATGGTATGCAAAATGTGTACCTCGGATGTACTCAAGGTAAATCCCAGCATAACCTGTCCTCAGGCTCGGACCTGGGCCAAGACCCATTTGGGACAGGGACGGGCTGGGATGGGCTTATCTTGCAACACAGTTTAAAACTTAATATCAATACTTGAGGAAAACCTGTGTGATTTATATGGACAGGGATGGGCTGGGATGGGCTTATCTTGCAACACAGTTTAAAACTTAATATCAATACTTGAGGAAAACCTGTATGATTTATATGATATATTTGTTGGAAATGCTTCAAAGATATTCATAATAAATTTCAAAACTTTGAAGAGCACATATGAGAAGGTTTACAATAAAAAAGAGGCTGGTTGGTATATTATATATTTGAAAATAGGAAGTTTCCTGATTTTTGAGGGACACTTCTAGGAGATATAAATAGACACAGAGATGTCATCTAAGGTATCCTAATGTATGGGGACATACCCATATGTGTCTCTGAGACCAGGATGTGTTTCTGATATGGGAGATGAGTACCAGTGTCAGGTTAAGACTTACGAGTCTTTGGGTAACTATGCTTAAAAGGTATAGAACTTAATGTAAAAACAAAAATTATATATATATGTTGTGCTGAATAATTATTTTGCTGTTTTTCTTAATAAACTGGGTATGTGTCTCGATGGAGTGCACTAATCCAGGCATGTCAGATACTGACTAGGTATAAGCTCATATATGGAAGATATGCTTGGATACGGTATCTTTGTTATATTCAGATGTATCATACCATACATCTGAATATAACAAAGAGGGGAATGTCTGGCTGATCCATGATGATACTGTATGGTCAGGCAACGTTCAGTACTTGAAGTGACTTATCACTCTAGGAAATATTGGTTGACAGTTAAAGCAAAGATACAAGTATATGGGCAGGAGAGGGGAATGTCTGGCAACTTCTAACATCACTGATCCATGATGGTACTGTATGGTCAGGCAACGTTCAGTACTCGAAGTGACTTATCACTCTAGGAAATATTGACAGTTATAACAACAAAACCTCTTGATTGACTCTCAAGGTTTGTTTTGGAGTTTTGTTCAAACACTTGAAAATATCTAGATCTTAGTTTGAGGATTTCTGGATTTGACTGTGTATAATTTTTCTCCATCAACATTTTGTATCACACTCCATGATCCATCATCAGTCAGTCAAATCCAGAAATTCTCAAACTAATAATATGGACAGTGGGAGTTTCATGTCTTTAATATCTAGATCTGTCATCTGGAAGAAGAAAGATGATGTCTTTACTGAAAGCAGAAAATGATTGACATCTTTGTTATGCCCAGATAACCACGAGATCCAGATACTTATCTATTGGGCAATATGTTCTAATTCATAATGCACTTTTTCATTAAAATCACCCCCATCAACTAGTTTCTTAATGATTCTTTTTTACATTTAAATCAAATATTCAGAAAAGGGTAATTTAATTAAAAAATAATAATTTAATTAGGATTTTGATATTATTAACATATAAATTTAATTTATTAAGAAGTTTTAATCTAACATTTGGATATGCTTCAGCCAATATGTTTTGATAATGCCTCAATACGAAAGAGCTATGTAATAATCGTTCTAGTTTCTAGTTGCGGATCTTGATTGGTGAGGCTAGAAATTGGAAAAGTGGCATAAATATTTTGGATTCCTCTTCTTAGAGTTAATATATGCTAATAATGGCTATTTTTCTTTTAAGAGTTGTTTTTGATTTTTGCCAATTTATGGGCAAATTCAATGCACAATTGTTTATGGATTAGGATAACAAAGGTCCCTTTTGAAGACGCATCTTGCCAAGTAGATTTTCCTTGAGAATGGTGATTACTCATGTTCTGTGTAGTATTTCCAAGTTTTCTAGAGAATTTGCAATTGTTGTGACAATCTCATGCCATTTTTCCTTGCATTTCGTTTCATTCAAATTGATGGGCATGTCTGACACCATACTTTATGAATGGACATTCAGATGAATAGGGAGAAACTCATGAAGATGGCTGGTGCAGTTCGCACTGGTGGAAAGGGGACAATGCGAAGGTTATTATTTTGTTCTCAGTGGTTGCTCTGAAAAGTATTTCAAATGATAATAAGTTTTTGCATCACACCATGAGCTGCCATTTGGAAGCCAAAAACCTGCTTCTTTTAAGTCATCGGCTCTACAATTGTTGTAAAGGGTCATGTTTTGGTAGTTTTCATTTAAGCTACCATTTTTTTTCTGAAAATCCTCTCTTTTGTAACTTGTAGCAGAACTGTATATTATACTTGAATGTTTTTTTGGATGTACAGAAAAAAGAAGACGGTTCACAAGACTACCACAACAGATGACAAGAGACTCCAAAGTACCTTGAAAAGGATAGGCGTGAATAACATTCCTGCTATTGAAGAAGTCAACATTTTTAAGGATGACTATGTTATACATTTTGCTAACCCAAAGGGTATGTCTTGAAACAATTTAAGATTTGGGCCTGTTTACTCTATGAACTTTCACTGGCATAATTGTGAATTTTGGTGGCAGTGCTTGTGGACCTGAAATTTTTTTGATGATGAAAATTATCTAATTATTGGTCTTTTTTATAATGCTTGTTTACAGTTCAGGCTTCAATTGCTGCCAACACATGGGTGGTTAGTGGGTCGTCTCAAACAAAAAGTAATCATTTTCAAATCCAAACTTTGATTTTTAATAACCATATCATTTCAGTTAACATTTAATGGTTATATACCATGATATAGTTTCATAAATTAGCCATATGATTCTGCTAAACATTAGAGGACTAAACATCAATCTTATTTATTGGTTATTTTGAAAATTTCTTAGTATTTGCTGTTTATCACTATGGCTGCAGAACTACAAGATCTTTTTCCTAGCATCATCAACCAACTTGGTATGTTAAAACACAATGTGTAATGCATGAGTTTTTTAATGTTTAAAAGAAGTCACTAATGACTATATAGCCCTTGATTGATCAATGAGTAGTGCCTTAATTTTTCTTTGGTATTTTAAATACAGGACCTGACAGTTTTGCCAATCTGAAGAAGCTTGCCGAGCAGTTTCAAAAACGGGAAGCAAACCGTGTAGAGGGAGGAGATGATGATGATGATGTACCTGAACTTGTTGAAGGCGAGACGTTTGAGGAAGCAGCTAAGACTGACTCTGCTTCATAGATGAATGGAACCTAGGAAGTAGAAGCAGCTGGGTTGAAGATTTTAAGTCTTCTCTGATTTGAATTGATTTTATTTTAAATTAGATTTTCTTTTTTAGCCAAAGTAATGAGCATGTTGTGGGCTTAAGTAAGAAACAACAAAATTCACTTGTACGTTTGGTTGGAAATCATGTTGATACGCCGTGTATGTGATTGCTCCAACATGTAATCTAGAATCTGCTTTTGTCATCTAAGCTTTTTGGGATTCTTGCATATAATGAGTCAATCTTTCAAGATATGGCACAGCACAGTGATTTACTTAGAATCTGAACAATGTAATTTTTTTTTGGTAGTTTAGAAGAAAGTACCAAATTTTGTTTATGAAATAACATTTATAATTGAAGGGGTACTTGTGAGGAAAGTAGCACAGAAAGTCAGACTTGGATGCAATAGTGCACCGATGGGGATAATTACAGAGTTTGTTTCGCTCACAATTGAAGCTGGAGTTGATTTTATTTCCTATATCGTGACACTTAACAGGACTACAATAACACTTAACAGGAATGCAAGTTCTGTGCTGTCCTTGTGTTTCTTTTAAATGGATGAAGTTGGTAGCATCTTTGACTAATTGCAGGCGCTATCTGGGTCATTGCCAGGGATTTGGATGCTGTTTTTAATTTAGGCATTTTACTCCATTTCAATATTTGATTATGTTGGTGGTGTTAAATCCCTGGCTATTTTGTGATTAAAAAGCTTGGCTTTTTCTCCAATTATGCTTATTGCTGGGTCCGAAATTTATTTCACGTATTTGTTCCATCCACTTCTTGTAAATTACTTTTAACTCCACCTCGAGCTCTAATCACAACCAAGTAAAATAGGTGCAACAATAATTGTTTTCCTGGATGGCCTGTTTAAAAGCAACAAGAGAACCATAGAGTAAATGAGAGAACTATATAGAATGTCTTTTGTCTGGTGAATAAAGTTCTGGTTGTTTTAACTATACAAGATGAGTTCCTTAGACATGCAATAAATTTTAGCAAGGGTGCCTTTGTAGGCAATTTATACTTGCTTGAATATAGCTCCTTTATTCAGGCAGCCTAGTAAATGGGATAAGCACTGAAGGGCTCACGAGTCTTGTATATGAAATAAGTTGCCAGGTTCAACATAGATTATGAGTTAGGCACACACAAACTATTAATATATATATATAGCTGGCTCAAAAGTCTTGAGCAGCCAAAATGGCAAAGGAAAATCTGTGCGGCCACTGTTTTTTATTTTATTGCTGAGAAGTTGGAACTCAGAGTACCTATTTTTTAACCTCTATGCCAACTGCTTTTAGAGCCTACCAAAAGTAGTTTGACCTTTTTAAGAAAACTGTCTGCAATCGTCAATTAGATTTTTATCATTGGTATTTAAAGTTACTAGTTTAAAATCACTGTATATTGAATTAGTCTCTTCTTAAGGCCTCACTACTCTCTTGATGATGGGTTTGGAAGAGTTGAAAGTAACAGCCAACACAAACCTCAAATAAAGAACAAATTGCTGGCTGTTCAAGCTCTTACCGTCTGGAAGCTGGACTCAAAATATTCAGACCTACAAATCCAAACATTTTGTAGATAGGAATTCCTACGTAAATGCTGTAGAAACCTCAAAACATTGAAGGTAATCAACGTTTTAAGATATCAACATTTTTTTAAGAGGCAATCAACTGCCTGAAGTTCTTTCTTATAAGTCTCAAGAGGCTACTGAAACATTTTTGTTCTTGTTGATGGTTCCAAATGGTTGCTAGTATAGATTTACCAATCTCCAGGCAGCTGTTGGTTGATATTTGAACTTCTTAATGAAGAAGCCTGTGTAATTGTTGTTTTGTTGTGTGATGGGGCTGGTGTGCTTGTCGAGTATCGTGAGCTACTTGGTAAGCATATGATTTTGATATCCGTATAGTTAAAATTTAAGTTCATGTTTTTAGAGAGGGAAGCTTAGTTGAATTCCAGTGTTTGACCACTTTTTCCCTGGTTGCCTTTATGGATAAGTAAATAAGGTTGCATGATAATCAGGACCATTAGGGATACTGTAATGATGGTGTATGGCCCTTTTGCTTTGCATGTGTTGGCTTCAAAAGATGCCCCTACTAACCATTTTGCGATACAAAAAATTACTTGGAATTTCATCACATAGTTTATAATATTTTGCTTGTGTTTGTACTATGGTACTAATTGGCAGTGAGGGTGAAAGTCAGTTTGGTGGTTTGTTTTGTTCAACATCTCTTACTGTGACACTAGCATCTTTCTGAATATGTCTGCTTTTTTACTTGGTGCATTGGATGTGGCAAAAACTATAAACAATCACCAATAAAACTGTTAAAGAGGCAATTTTTAAATAGGCTCACTTTTTGCAACCTTGTTGCCATTTATATGCAAGTTAAATTTACATATCTTTGTCGTGTTTATTAGCATGCTGCTGAATTATGCACTTCAACCTTTATATCGAGTCACTTGTGTTGCATCTCATTTGATGATCAGCTAATTTACATTACTCGACCACAAGTTTTGAGATATTATGTTATTTATCATTTGGGCATATCAGTCTATATGTTTACTTCCCTCGTAGCTAATTTTGCATGCCTAACAGTACTCTCAGAGTCCCTTGCTCGAATAGTATCCACACTCATAGTTTTGCATGCCCTGTTTGTCTCTTGCACCATAAGAACATGCATCTAAATAATTTGAAACATTTCCACTTGCATGGTTGGTATCAACCTGTTATCTTAGTAATACATTTATAACCCAAAGGCATTTGCCATTATATGGTCAACAATAATGGCAAGCACAAATGCAAAACATTGTCTTATGAGTGTTGGATTTTTATCATGGTCACAATAATGGCAAGCACAAATGCAAAACATTGTCTTACGTGTGTTGATTTTTATCATAGGTTAGATATCAAATGTGTGTTGCATGTCTAAATGTGGTCTCTTTCTATTGTAATCGTAGTAGAAAATGCTCTCTGTAGAACATTGAACTAATATGAAGTCTACCTCTTAATTATGTGTATATGTAGAAAACACTTTAGAAATTGTTGTCATAAGTTTGATCTGTTTAAAGAGCAAGTTGGGAAAAATGATGGTAAGAATGGACATTTGAAGACCAAGGGCAATAATAACAATTTCTCTGTAAGTCTTTGACAACTACTAGAACCAAATCCATTTAATGAATAGAGCAAAGCAACAAGGTATACCTAAATAATTTTAATGAATAAAAGAAAGAAATCTAACAAAATAAAGGAAAGGTTAGATGAGCTTCAATTGATCAATAAGTAATTTAGAATCAAGAAGTTACAAATATATTAAAATAATGAAAACACTAAAAATAGGCTAGAAGTCACTTACAAAATAAAGTTTGCACAAAGCCGGAGATGCTCAGCTAAGACAAGCATAAAACCTAGCTTTACCCTTTGGCTTCATGTCATGTGATCACAGTGTCACTTGAGAGGTATCTTTCTTAGAGGATGTAGATTTTCGATTGGTCATCAAAGTCCAATCTAACCCTTAAGAAGTATCCACATCTAGCTTTGTAGTTGCGATGCCAATTGCATCATAGTGGGAGTATGCACTCGAAATATTGTATGACTGAGAGGGTAAGGGGGATTCCAACACAACCTCCACGAAAGGAATGTGAACAACCTTCAAAAGTCTTGCGCAAGATGCTAGAGGAATATCTTTAGATACCAGAGTGGTGTTCAATTTTAGATTTTCAAGAGGCACCACAGAGGGTTTAGTTGAAGTATCCATAGATGGCTCAAAAGTAGAACATTTGATAAGGCAAATCGGGAATTTGAGGTGGCTCATCAAACAAACCCAAAACAAATAATTGATGGTGTTCTGCATCTTTCCATTTTAAGCATGATTTCAATAGGGAGATATTTTGAGATATCCATCTCTACCTGAATATGAGGGCAAGTGGTATGAGTGAAGTTTACATAGTAGTAGACATATCTCCCAAGGGAGTTCCTAATGGCCTCCAAAACTGAAGTGGAGGTTAGAAAGCCTAAACCCATACCAGAACTACCTTGAAGGTTTCTGTCAAGGGGTTGAAGTCTAGAAACCATGGTTTCATTAGGAGAGAATTTTACCTCTAGAATGAAAACCTTAAGGATTAAATCTCTGTTCTTCATAGATTCAAACATTGCTATGAAAAAACTATTTGCAGAGGGGGTAAATTTTAACGATGCTCTCCATGAGTCACGTCCAATTAACAACCATTTATGCATATCAGGATTGCTTAGCCAGAAGTTATTAAATCTACAAATCACACCATTTTCTGCATGGTAAGCTTCCCCTTAAAAAACTTCCACCCCAAAGACTCAAAGAAGGAGTGTCCTTGAGCACTTAAAAGGCTTAAATCTTCTCAGCCCTCGAGAAGTCTTAAGTGCCCTTTGCAGTCGAGGAAACACATCCAAAGAAGCTGTAGCTGCATGCCTTGCACCCTCAGCAAACCGAGGCAAAATATTTCTCAGGGAGAAAATGCACCAGAACATTTTATGGATAGGACTGAGATATTGACCCCAAACTCATTACCATAACGAGTTTTTCCCACAACTGAAACCCCAGCAGCCAAAAAGGACATATCCATCCTAAAGGGATAGGCTTGGTTTGAGAAAGGGACATTAATGATCCCCTTGCCACTAAACAATTGCCTCTTTCCAACAACAAAAAACCTGAGTAGCATCTACAGCTACATGACCCACGGCCTTGGGAAAAGCTAGCCTTTAAAAACTGCTTCCTATCCAAGTGGGCACAACATGGGATGATAGGTGCCGCTGCGCTAGCAATAGCAACAGAAAACCTAGCACCCATAGAGGAAGCATATTTAGGGTTTGGAGGTACAGCTACGGGAGGAAGCAGCAGTCATCTTTTTCCTAGATTAAATATAGAGCTGCATATTTATAGCATAACATGGGTGACAGGAGCTGCTTTGCCAAAAACAGCAGCAGAAAACCCAGCACCAATAGAAGAAGCATTTTTTGGGTTTGGAGATCCACAGCTACGGGAGGGAGTAGCTGCCATCTTTTCTATTGATTAAACATAGAGATTAAGATGATGTTAATGCAGCAAGATTTTGTTAAAGGTAGGAATAATATCTATGATACTAGGCAGTCTAGTGTTTTTTATTTCCATTAATTGTCTTCACAATTTTTTTAAATGGCAGTTGATGTCAACTATTAAGAATATATACATCATGGTAAAAAGGAATTCAATGAGGGTCAGTTACTCAATAAGCCTCTTGATGATTGATCGCAAAGTGCAGTTTAAAGTTTAATGTTGGTGCAGGTGCACCCTAGCAAGGATATGCCTCAATGAGGCAACTTCAAGTTTTGATTTAAACATGATGTCCTAATGTTGTAATAAGCTCTAGTTGATCATTTTAAGTTTGTTTTAGGTCATAGTTAAGCATTTTGGGTTCATTGGGCATAAAAGTAAAAGTCGCAAAAATTGACAAATTGTTGTCAATGCAATATTGTAAAATGCAACAAATTGTAAGATGGTGGAAGGTGAAGAGACAAAGTAGTTAAAGAGTTAGTTTGAGGCATTGGATTTGCTTTATAAAGGCATTTTGAAGCCTCACACACTTCGAGGAAGGTTGGGGAATGTTGTAGGAGTTAGAAAATCAATGAAAAAGTACAGTTTTCTGTCAATTTCCTGCTATTTCTTGATTTCAGGCCATTGTACGGCCATGCTTTTGTGTTTAAATCCTGCCCCCCTCCTTTGGACATTAAAGCCCTGTGAATCTATTTCATTTTGCATTTGATTTCATTTAAAACCATTCAGTTTTGTAAGAGTTATGAGTAATTCTGTCCAGGCGGGTTAAACCCTGAACTAGGGTAAGCAGTGGGTAGTTAAAATTGTGTTTATCGGAATTGCACCGTTGGAATCTTCTGGAAATTGGAGAAATGGAAGTTTGTAATGTACCTTAAGTGTTCTCAAGGTTGCAGAGTCTGTGGTGAAAGTTTTGGGCTGATTCTATGATGCCCTAGGTCTGTAAAATGGAGAAAAAGACTGGTAAACTGTGAACAGTGGAGATTTAATGAGTTTTGATTGTGGTTTTTGAGTCCTTCAGGGGTGATATTGTTTTTAAAAGGTGCTTAGGTGTATTGTGAGTCCATTTCAAGTTGGGGATTGGTGAATTTATAAGTTCTTGGAGTCCATTTATTGACTGACCTGTTGTGGCAGAATTGCTACAGTCCTATTTTGGAGTCAAAGATGCAGGGTTGGGATAGGTGTTTGATAAAATGACATGAGTAAAGTGTGGGAGATGGTGTAATTAGTTTGGGCAGGTATCTTTGAACATGTTTGTGGCATCATTAAAGGAAAAATGGGCTTGGAGATTGGAGTTGTTGTGTTAAGTGGCCTAAATGGGCCTAGTTGCTGATTTGGACACAATACCTTTGAAAGTTTACATGTTTGAGTTGGTGAAAGTGGAGTCTGTCAATTTGGTGTTGTTTATGGTACTTTGAAGATTCAACAAGGAGTTCTATGCCTTAATCTCAGTTTTGGTGTTATGAAACAAGGGTTTTGTGAGGGAAGGTTGGGTCCTAGTTGCAAGGACAAGTAGAATTTGGTTGAGTTGAGTTTATTTGTGCTCCTGCATTGCATCAAATGTTAAAAAATTTTGACAGGTTTTTTCTAGAAGCATATTGCCTTAAATTATGGACTGTGGAACCCTCCAAAATCTAATACAATTATTTCCGAATGCAAATAATTTTAGTGGGTATTGTAGACCCAGGTAAGAAACTTTGAGGTCATCATTTTTTAAGAGTTATATTACGAAGTGGAAACACCAAGTGTACTTATTTTCAAATCTCAAGTTGGTGTTTTTCATAGTTATTCTGAGGAAAGTAAAAGACCATTTCACCTGCAAGATTCCTCAAATTTCTCTTAGCAGCACCTGATGGGTAAATATCAGCAGCCTACCTTCATTGTCATAAGGATATGGCAACCATACAAATAACCTATAAGAAATCAGATATGGCATTGATAATAAGGGAACATGTTAGTATTGGGGAGAGGATGTGCTGGCATCAAACCTTGGAGCTGCACTCCAATGTCTGCCTCCATTTTATTACATATAATGCTATAAATAACGTCTCATAAACCATCTCTTTCTCAGTATCTCTTATAAGCCTTTACTTTCTCACATCTTCATCTTTTCTGAGTTTGTTTGCAACATACATAATAAAAAGAGATTATTAATATAAACCAAGCTATTTCACATTAACACAATGACCAATCTTCCTCAATGCATCTTTTAGAACCAATACAACAAAAAGAATCTGTAAATTCAATATTAGAATAAATATTCTTTCATCACCAGTTCTTAGGAGAGACTTTCCATTAGTTTTAGATGTTTATTCCATGTTAGTGTCATCATTACACCCCTTTAAGTCATCATTGTTACTTTTATTGCTTCCTTCTCCTTGTTCATCATCTTTGAAGTGATCGAAGAAATCATTACAGAACCAGGAGCACTCCTCATTCCACTGCCCTCTGTTAGCTTTGGCTCTCCACTCCTGGTCTTCAATCATTTCCTTAGAAAGACCCCACTCCACAAGCTCCTCTCTGCTATGATGAACAGCAAGGCTGTAATCTCCACCCGTTCCCAACTGCATTACCCTTATGTCGCAATTTTGAGGATTATTGAGAAGTTCAAACTGCTCTACAGTCCACTTGAACCATCTCATCAGAAATACTCTTGATGTCAATCCATGGGAGACTATCACCAAGTTCAGATCAGAGCTCCCATGACGATTGATCCTGCTCATATCTATGTCTCTCCACAACGATTCAAGAAAACCTGCAAACACATCAAATTAATTTTCCTTAATTTATACAATTTATAATGTTAACTAGACATTTAAGACATTCTATACTACGGTTTTGATGTGGAATCCTTAAAAAAGCATTCTATGAACAGGTAAACTTAAAAGTCCCTGGTAGATGGAACATGTTAGACAATACGGTATAATGCAGGAAATGAGAAGCTACAATTAACTCAAAAGTACGTTTAAAAAATTCAGTTAACCCAGATTTAAAACAGCAATACATTTAATTCAGCAAAAGTGCCGCAGTTGGAAGTTTCAATCAACTTAATTTCTAACAGAAAGGCGAAATGAAAAATTCAACTAAGTCAAAATTAACACTACTATTTAACTTCCAAAGAAGATATAAATTCATTAAAAATTGGGATCTGAAGAATTAAAATTATCTGCAGTCAGAAGTCTTTCCTACATTTTGACAATAAAAATGCCACAGATTTATTTCCTAATGATTCCCACATTCAAAGACATTTTTTAGAACTTAAAAACTCTCTCACGGTATCTCAGATGCAGGCTATCAAAAACAATTACGCACTGCTAAAAATCACACAAGCAATAAATATTTTTCAAGCTCAATTTCTTTCACACTATGATCTCAAAAACATGCCATGAAACACAACCACACAGTTGATACATCGTATCACTCAAAAATATTGTTTTAGTTTGAAAACTGATACAGTAATTTCAAAAACTAGTTATTAAGAAGGTGAAGTTGCTTGCGGGGACCAATTATTGCAGAGGGCAAAGCTCAATACTCAAAGATTCTCTTTAGTCCTTAATTTAAAAGCTCGATCGTCCACGATTATGGATACACCCAATACCAACGGAACGTTAAGCGTCTAGAATGAGAAAAAAAGTTCTAAAATCCAAAAAGACGGTGAAAACCTAAAATGTCTAACATTCTTACTTGTAACACGGTCGAACACATCCGCTGCTGATTCCCCCTCAGGAAACCTATAAAAGAACCTTCCAAACCTCTGTCTCGTCTTCTTAATAATCTTCATCTCCTCCTCCTTCTGAAAATTTCCAAAATCCTGCTCCCGTATTCGAACCTCTTCCCTCACACCAATTATCCTCTTCCTCTCAAAGGCCCTACCAATTCCCTTAAGAGTAGAAAGCGTCCGCTGGTATGGAGACACATAGAAATAAACCTTCCAGTCTTCTGATCCTCCCTCGCTTAAAATTTCCCTCACCCTTCTTCCACATTGTTGTGCCTGCTCCATACCCTGAGCAGTCAGCCCGATCTTGTGGTCTGGAATATGTGTATACTTGGTATCATCCACGTTTCCTTCGCTTTCCCCGTGCCTCACTAAAATTATCCTGCGCGGCAGCCATAGCTTCTTCTGCTTCACAATATCTTCTTCTGCCATCTCTCCTATCTCTCAATTTTTTTCTCTTTTTTAAATAATTTCTGGGAAGAGTTGCTGGGCTGGTTCCAATTTTTTCTTTCATTGTTACTTCTTCACTAAGATTTTCTTCTTGACCTTTTCCGTGTTTGTTACTCGACATTTTCCGTGTTCGGTAGAAAATAATCTTTTAGGTGTGTGCGTAGAAGGTTCAGCAAGCAAGCCCACTGATTCCAGGTAAGTTTCCGGTGTCAGCCTTCATTCCCCACATGACAAGCAATTTTCTGGCCAGTTTTATTCATGGTAAAAGGAGGTTTTGGGTGAATTCAAATGCTTCTGGAAGAAAATCGTACGAGATTTTTGACCGATCACATTTTCCATGTAAAATATGTATTCATTGAGTTTAATCTTTCAAGATAAACAACGTGGGCGTAACATTATTAGGTAGTGCCTTTACAACTAGAAAAACACTAAGTTCAATATTCCAACATTAGTGCCTTTACAACTACCTAGAAGAACACTAAATAAATTATATTTATTTATCTAGAAAACCACTTCACTGTAATGGGATTTCTGGTGTCTTTACAACTAGAATATAATTGATCTCAAATTTCATTTTTTCATTTATATTAAATAATTTTTCTATTTAAATTAGAATATCATATTCACTTCAAAATTTCTAGCTCAGGTAATAAATGAATTTATCTGGAATTTTGCATGTATTTTATAGAAGTATAAATTGTGTATCTATATGTTTTATTATGTTTTGCTTCATTTTGATTAGAGTGTTATAACTTCAATAATTAGTTCACAAGTGAAATACTTTTGCATGAAATTGGTTTATAACTTATTATTTCTTGATCCTTATACTATTGATTTCCATATTCATATTCTTTATCACTAGACTTTTTTTTCATTACCTTTGATTAAATTGTAGGTACAAACCTAACTTAGGTCACTTTCAAAGTTGCAAATCTAAACATCACCTTTTTAAAATTCAAAATTTAATTCTATCTTTTGCCAACCACTTCATTAGCAGTTATGAGTAGATTCAACAAACACCATGTCAATTTATATGCTTAGTGGTTGTATTTAAGAATATCCACTCATTGATTTGATGGTCATTGAGGACACCTTAGGACATTCTTATTGAGCACATCTAGAGTTTAATATTTTGGAAAATAAAAGGAATTTAGCAATATTTATATTAATGTACCTAACCTTAGGATCATTGCATGTTTTCTTGGTGTTTTTGACCATTTCACTTTGAGCTAGAAAGCTGATCAATTAGGGGTATGAGGAAAACATCACCCTCACAATTCAATAGATTTTTCCAAAGGCACCTATGAATATCACCTATCTTTACAATAGGCATATATTTAAAATTAAGGTGAGCAAATTACATCTAGCCACCTCTTTCCAAATTCATATATGCATGCATTAGTTCAAGTATGCATTGGAGATTAGGTTTACATGTATAGAGGTCAAATCCACATTCATGAAGGTGAGTAAAGGTGAAGAATAGTTAGCTATAGAATAAAAAATATATTTAAGTCAACTAAAGATTCAAAACATTAGCAAGTTAGTTCCTAACATTTGGCACATCACTTTTCCATCATAAGTTATCAAGCTAAATATCACATGTACTTTATTTTAATTTTCACATTTAATTGTCATTATTTTTAGTGAATAGCTTCAACTCATTACCCTAGGAAAATTATGATTTAGAGAATGGTATTAAGCTAATAGATGTAAATAAGTGCATTAATTACTTTACATTTTTGGTGAACTTGACAGTCCTATACATCTTAGGGTTTTGACCTTCTAAATTAGGCATTTTAAGATAAGATTTTAGCTTTATCCCATTTTTAGATCTTAATAGGGTTAGATTTCCCTTTCTTATTAGTGCTTCATAGCTTTACCTTCCTTTATGGGTTGCGATTCATTATGTGACCTTGCTTGCACCTACCTTATACACCCTTGTTTTTATCTTTAGGGTTTCATTTTTAGATTTGATTGTTTCCTAATTTTTTTAGACTTTACAAGTTTGATAGTGATTCATAGTGCTTCACATTTTTATCGCTTAGATATATTGGCTCGTTTATGCTACAAACTACTTGGGACCCCATTCTTCCTTTGTGGGATTATTTCCTATACCCCAACATGATTGCCTAATCTAATGATAATGGGTGTTTTCTAATGCTCATGCTGAGAGCCATTTAG
The DNA here is from genome assembly GCA_007115665.2 of Sequoiadendron giganteum. Classification (NCBI taxonomy): domain Eukaryota; kingdom Viridiplantae; phylum Streptophyta; class Pinopsida; order Cupressales; family Cupressaceae; genus Sequoiadendron; species Sequoiadendron giganteum. The sequence goes on along the minus strand of CM021108.1, from coordinate 638,804,212 downwards.
ATGATAATTAATAACAATATGATTATGATTGCAATGTATATGTAGCTAAGATGAATCTCCCTCTTACTAAATTAATACTTGTTAATGCACTTACTCATACTTAATCTCCTCAATAATTTTTCTTTTAGAACACATTAGTAGGCTGTTTATTTGGAATGGATATTCTTCATGGTTTTAATACTTTGTTAAATTCTTCTAATGGTGTATCCTCTCATCCTTAATCCTCTTTCAAGCCTTCTCCTTCCATAGTTACCCCTTCCATGATCATTATGACTCATATGGTCACCCCTAGTGTGACCCTAACCTTTTCCATCTTGTGGCTAGTGTTCCCTCTCTTTCCCCCTCCATTAGTGTTTCACTCGATCCCATCCTTTATTTTTGAATCCTAGTTGTATATATTATTTTGATGAGCACTGCTACCTTCTTGAAATGATTACATATTAACATGGGCTTCAAAATAATTATGATTTGACTAGGTGTGCCTAAAAGAGTATGAGCCTATCAAATATTATGCTATTCATTTTCAACCATTATGTGGTAAAATAAAACATGAATTCGACAACGGTGAGATATAAATTATCTTCCTTTAGAGACTTCATCCTACGATTAAGAAGGATATGCACTTGAGTAGTTTTCCTTCTTTTGTGAATATGTGCACTCACCTAAGGATTAGACCAAATTTATTTGATCCAATACCCTTAAGTATGAACCATATTTCTATGTTTTCTTAACCTTCAAAATTCTAAAATTCCAATACCTTCTCAAAAGGTAATGATTATACAACAATAAAGGAAAATGTGCCTCAAGTGGCTAATACTTTCAATGTACCTTATTTTGAGCCTTGTACTTTTGAGAAGTTTACAAACTTAAACGAGCCCCTAGAAGTTTACAAATTTTATTAAGCTCTAATTTGATAACTCTTCCATCCTAAGAATTACAATGATAATGCCTTTTGTAAATTTTATAGAGTTAATGGACATCATATGCAGTGTTGCATGGTATTGAAACATACAAAAAACTATTTAATTGACAATAATATGATTCATATTGAAGGTGTTAATGACTAGGGAAATCATTCATTTTCTCTCACTAATCAAAATTTAAATATTTATACTAATTCATTTCCTAAACATTATAATACCATCAATGCATTTCATGAACATGATTGTATTGCTATATATCTTATACATATTGATAGAGCTACCTAGTGTAGTCTAGGAAAATGGGTCTAATGAAAGACTGACCTACCTAGCAACATTTCACATTAGAACAAATCACACACCAAATGAAAGCCTTAAGAAATGCCATTTATTAATTCAAAATATAATTTTACCTTTACATGTTACATTAAGATGATAAGAAATCTTAACTCTTATAGATAATCCCACACGCCTTGTCAACTATGATTGGGGATAGTAATAAAATTTCAACATCACAATTTTGCTTGTCCTACATACAAACATGATCCAACCCTATAGTCATCCTATTGAATTTGTGCATGAGCCTTTGCTTGCATGCCCCTTCAATGGCTACACACTAGACTATCTCACGCTGGATCTAAATCATTTCTTGACTCAGTTTCTATCTTTTTCACACTACACTCTTTGTCTCTTTTGAGATAATAAATTTCCCTCTTTTTACATATCCATTGCTTTACCTAAGATGTATTTGAAAAAATCCATCATATAATATGATCCTTATCAATTGTAAAACCTTCAACAAGTATTTGAAAAACTACTCATGAAACATGGGTCAATGAGTTTGAATTAAAAACTCCATGATTAAGTGCACTTAACCATGGAGATTTGTAAATGGGGTTGCAAGGTAAGTGGGATTAACCTTGGGGAAAACTCCATGGTTAAGTGTGATTGAGATGGAGTAGTATTGGGATGGGTGACCTCTCAGGAAGGTGTGGTGCTTCACCTTTGTGAGCATCATCTAGTTGCAATGAGTGCTAAGTGGACCATTCATTATAATGAGAGATTGGTTCTTGTGAACCATTGCTCATGAAACATGGGTCAATGAGTTTGACTTGTAAAGCTACACGGTTGAAGCACTACTCATTGCATCTAAGGGACCTTTCATTATCATGAGAGATGGGTTCTTGTGAACCACTACTCATGAAACATGGATCAATGAGTTTGACTAGTAAAACTACATAGTTGAATCTTGATAGCAATATCATAATTTGGCACGTTGTGAAAAATACCTCCTATTTATCAATTGATGAGCTTAAGGGGATCTATAATGAATGGTTCATAAGGCACAACACTTGCTGAAAGTTTTTCAAATGGGGTTGCAAGCTAAGTGGGCTTAACCTTGGGGAAAACTTCATGGTTAAGCGTGCTAGAGGTGGAGTAGTAGTGGGATGGGTGACCTCTCAGAAAGGTTCAATGCTTCAACTCTATGAGCATCACCTAGATGTAATGAGTGCTAAGTGGACCATTCATTATCATGAGAGATGGGTTCTTGTTAACCACCACTCATGAAACATGGATCAATGAGTTTGAATCGTAAAACTACACAGTTGAATCCTAATAGCAATATCATAATTTGACATGATGTAGAAAATACCTCCTACTTATCAATTGATGAGCTAAAGGGGCTCTATAATGAATGGTTCATAAGGCACAACACTTGCTAAAGGTTTTGTAAATGGGATTGCAAGCTAAGCTGGCTTAACCTTGGGGAAAACTCCATGGTCAAGCATGCTTGAGCTGCAATAGTACTAGGATGGGTGACCTCTTCGGAAGGTTCAGTGCTTTGCCTTTTTGAGAATCACCTACTTGTAATGAGTGCTAAGTGGACCATTCATTATCATGAGATATGGATTCTTGTGAACCACTACCCATGAAACATGGGTCAATGAGTTTTACTCGTAAAACTACACGGTTGAATCTTGACAGCAATATCATAATTTGAGATGTTGTGGAAAATACCTCCTACTTATCAATTGATGAGCTAAAGGGGCTCTATAATGAATGGTTTATTTAAGGCACAAGAATTACTGAAGGTTTTGCAAATTGGGTTGCAAGCAAAGTGAGCTTAACCATGGGGAAAAATCCATGGTTGCTTGAGTTGGAGTAGTACTGGGATGGGTGACCCCCCGGGAAGGTCCAATGCTTCACCTCTGTGAGCATCTCCTAGATGCAATGAGTGCTAAGTGGAACATTCACTATCATGAGAGATGAGTTCTTGTGAACCACTACTCATGAAACATGGGTCAATGAGTTTAACTCATAAAACTACACAGTTGAATCCTGATAGCAATATCATAATCTTACCAATTTGTTTTTTATTCTAAATATGTTTGTCATGCCATACTTTCTATTATCTTTTCTCTATGAACTAACTCCATCACATAAGTAAGCACTTGTCTTCCAAGTGATTTGGAACATTGTGATGGAGGTACAAGGGAACCCAGTTGTGCATAAACACATAACCTGTAACACCCCACCACGCAACCCTAAAGGATGTTGCAAACAACTACTTAAACAGGCTAATTTTTTTTTTTGTTTAAGTACAATTAATACACAAGTTCGCTTCCCAATGCAAACATCCCCTAAGGTTACGAGACTGAAATTACTTAACAACCCACAACAACAACAACATAAAAGAAACCATAACATTTATCTACTCAAGATAATAAGTATGCATACGTTCCATACAAGATAAATTACATCCAACATAAGAGATAACTTTCAAACTCATTTATCCATAATTAAATATTACAATTACAACTCTCATTCCCCGAATGAGGCAAGTCCAATAAATAAGATTACATATTACAATTTCCACCTCAATATCATAGAGGGGTAAAATAATACAAGATAAATTGAAATGAAATAAAGCAAGAACTACTACTGAATCCACGAGCTCTCCAACTGGAAGTCTCGTCCACAAGAACATGAAGATAGCCCAAAGGATTTAGGTGCATGCCACCCAACCAAGTGGAACCCAAAGGCCCACCCCCGGTGCTAGGAGATAGTAACCAGGAATCCTAGTCAAGACCATCTACCTCTAGACACAGGTTATCCTAAACTGAACTAAATTGAAACAACCAATTACATGAACCTTACAAGTACATCCCAAGGTACAACTCAAATACCATGCAATTACATCACAAGCACAACTCAGATACCATGTAAGTACAACACAAGTACCACAAAAGTACAACATAAGTACACCAAAAGTACAACTCAAGAGCATCACGAGTAACACACAAGGACAACTCTACATGGTCACATTGCTTCCAGAAATAAAGCAGAACAAAAATGTTAGGAGAACCATACACATAATAATCGAATGCCAACTATGGTCACACAAGGTATGTTAAGGAAACCATACCCACATAATAATTGAATACCAACTATGGTCACAACAGGTATGTCAAGGAGACCATACCTACAAAATAATCAAAGGCCGACTGTTGTCCTAGATAGAGTGTCATCACACAGCTCGTCATGGGTTATCCTTGGGAATCTTCATAGGCTCCGGCCCCCCACAAGATAAGGGCTATCCTGGTGACCTTTGCCGAATCCCGTCCCCCACACTCACTCATGCGGAGCCAAATACCTTTCGTACAGACAAGATAGATGACCTTGCCATTACAAGCCTTCTCATCTCATCCCAAGCCTAACCGAGCACTTAGGTCCATGAGTGAGGCATTAAAAATCTTGATTAGTGAGAAGTTAGTCCTAAACTTCTAAGTATTATTTTAGTTTTCACTTGATTAAATAACTTATAACGAGTTATCCTTGACACCACTTCAGGTGTTGACCCCCATTACAAGCCACTCTTCTACTGGACAACACACACACCATCCAAACATCTATGGAACCAAGGTGCAACAAACAAGACATCACGACCTCTCCTTTCTCAGGAGGCAACACAAACTGAAACACACTCCAACACTGGAGGCAACAAACCACAAAACAAGGCCGCTCTCGACCACTCCTGACAAGGAGACATACATTACAAAATTCACTCCTTTCTCAGGAGCAATAAAGGTAAAACCATCTCCAAACACTGGAGGTAACAACAATAACAAAGAACGCTCCTGACAACTCCTAACAAGGAGACATACAATACAAAGTCACTCCTTACAAGGAGACACGGATCCCATAATCCGCTCCTAAGCCAAGGAGGTACAACAATAACATTGACATAACTTCATGCACTACCCAAGGAAATTTAAACAAACAGTCGACATCACAAGACGACAATTCCCAACCTCTAGGGTCTTTTGGAAGACTTACAGATTAAACACACTTAATCCAATTCCCCAAAAACATAACATAGAGGAAACAATCACATAAGCGTTTGCGAGGAATAACTAACTTTGGATACTTTAAATCCACTTTCTTAATATAACTCAGTAGTTTAATGTCGCAATGAAACTAATTAAATAACGCCTCTTTCAGGCAAAGGAAGACAATTTAATCAAGGTATTTAATTCCATAATTGCTTTTTAAATAATACTGAAATAAACATTTACTTCATCATTCCAAACAGATTGATACATGATACGACAACCCACATCTTTAAAACCCTATCAGGAAGACTTATAAAATACCAGGCACTTACTTCTATTTCCAAAACAAAGCACGAAGGACATGTTCACTGAATCCAACTGAAGGAAACTACCTTCGGATATCCTAAATCCATTCCTCATTAACGTTTAGTAATCTATCGCATCGATAAAACTGAATTAACATTCATCTTTTTAGATAAGGGAGAAATTATACTAATATTTAATTCCCTATTTGCTCATAACAAAATAATCATTTCCAACTATAACACAATACGTCTCGTTTTAAATGAATAACCGATTGCCCTTGCAAATTAAATCATTATAAAATACATCAGATTAATTTCGTTATTTAACCCATTAGTCACAATCCCAACGTTTGTCCTTTTCAACCTATTGTTTAAAATAAAACAATAATGAACTATAACCTCAAATATTCAATTTCATAATTATATTTAAATTAAATCAATAATTGGCCCTGCTCTCTATTTAAATTTCACAATTAAACTTAATTTAAGCATTCTCTAAATCAAAATTTATTTAACTTCTTCACTTAAATTTAATTCATGCCATAAAAAAAAACTATAATTTTCTTTACATAATTAATTTAAAACTTTAAATTAAAAGAAAACAATCTTCTTTAATTATAATATATACATAAATAATATTTTAATATTATAAATCATAATATAAAATATTATTAAATAATATTTTAATATTATGAAATTAATATATAAAATATTATTATTTACATATATATTATTCTTTATTTTACTCTTTATTTTATTCTTATACTACCTAGCGCCTCGGGCCGCGTGCCATACAAACCCATGAGGCGACTGCCTCGAGCCGCGCGTGCGGTTTAGGTTGGCTGGGCCGCGGTTTTCTTTTATCCCGGCGGCGCGTTCACAGACAGGGCGGAGTTGAGCAGGGGCGGAGGTTTTTAATGGCACCGGCCGTGGGAACCCACCGGCGGCGGCGGTTAACCAGTCGGCCACCATCGACAGTGGCGGCTGTGTCAACAGCAGCCGCGGGTTGTGCGGGGAGACTGCGGACAGGGGTAGTGGGGGAGCGTGTGGGACGCACTGGGCACGGCTCCCCACAACACCTCCCATGGTGGCTGTGGGTCGAGCCCCCAGCCCCACACCCACTTCAAATTATTTTATTTTAAAATTCATTGCGGATTTTTACAAAATCCGAAACCCCTTCACGTTTTTTTGCAAGCCTGCGGATTTTTTACAAAAATCCGAAAATTAAACTTTTTAACTAGGGTTTAATTCAAAATTTTAAACAGCATACTCCCCCCTCAAAAGAATTTATTATTATTATTTTTTTAAAGGAATATATTTAAATATACATACCCCCAATAACATTTTTTTAAAATTAATTGAAGAACCCAAATTGAAAAACACAATTTCCAGCCAAGAACACAAAATTTTATTTGAAGAAATATTTTTCAATGAAGAGATTTTTGCAATAATTTTAGAATTTCAACATGGGTTTTCTAATTGCAATCCTCAACCAAAATTTAAATGCTTTCTAAGAGCATATTCAAACTACATAACCTTTCAAAATGAAACTATCTGATTGAATGAACCTGATTTCAGAAGTTGAGAGGAGATCCAGACGATGTTCAGCCTCTTCCTTGTTTCCCTCTTCAGTTCAACAAATTTCACCACTCCAATCCAAAACCCACAAAATGAAAATATTTTTCCTCACACAAATTCAATCCTTTTCAAAAACTCCAAGATCCAAAAATTGAGACCAGAAATTCAATAATAATGAAATTCCAAAAATATCCCAAAAATATCTCATTCAACAACTGCAATAAATTTCAGAAAACAGAAATGCAAAATATACTAATTTTCCAATTTTTGAATTCAAACTTTCAAATTGACTTTTAAATTTCATTTTTCAATTTTCTAATTTTTTTAATTCCAAATTTCACAATTGACTTTCAATTCAATTTTCAATTCCAACAACTATGCAATAATTTCCAAAATGAATTTGCTTAACTCAAATTAATTAATTTAATTAATTCAATAAAATAAATCTAATCCAAGATTAAATTATTTTATTAATTAAATTAAATTAACTTGCTAACTTTAAATAACATTTTTCACATAATAGCCAATTAATTCAATCGATCACTTAAATACATTAAGCCATTTAAATCACCCAATTTAACTTGCAATTTGAATAACAAAGAGAGGGAATGATAATCAGAACCACACAACCATACAAACAACTGACGACAACAAGGACTAGGGTGACGACCTAACACGGAAACCTAGCTACTATCTCCCAATCGAATACCGTTGGGTATTGGACACGCTCTCACCTATGAAACCAGGTGGAGTCGATGTCATGTACTTGTCAACCTGCAATTTAAGTAAACAACCACATGTAGTATAAATAGCATAAAATACACACCGTGAAGAGGAAATCACGGGATCGTAGGCCACTCGCAAGCAAGTGATGCGATACCGTCCTCTTCACCAATACACTGCAAATAACTGACAATTCTAACATACTAGTATAATCCAAAGCATGGAATAAAGATAACATTAGAAAATTACTCCATCACACCAAAATATAACCTTTGCATAACTTTACAGATAACGATCAAATAGCCACTCAGTTCTAAGGCAAAGCACTTAAACAGCAAATAAGGCATAACCAACCAGAACACTGTTTGGTCAAATGAGCAAAACGGAGGGGTCTTACATAACCTGTGTAGTGTAGTACAAGGTATACAAAAATAAATTGACACCACTGCTTCCTTTTCATACTCTAGCTCAAATGGTGTATATCTTATATAACATATTGCTTGTAGTTTGATATTCCCATCATACTAAAGATACACACATTATAGTCCTTGTACCCAACATCACATATCTTAATTAATATTCTCCCTAGAAGTTTAGTAAATCCCTCCACTATTTCATTGGACTAGGGGTGATTGTTGATGGTGGATTTAACACAACTAACTCTAAGTAGAATGACCGATTACTCTACTTCTCTTGAAAAGTAAAAAAATCAACTCCAAGGTTCCTTTGTAGTTAGATCTTGACTATGTTGGATAGCTAAGAAGCCTATGTGAAATGTTAACAAGGGGGAATTTTCAAGTAAGATCAAGGTTGGACAAAGATAAGCAATTGGATTACTTAGATCTACTTAGAAATGAATGATTCAATTTTCTAAAACATAGATATGAAGATATTTTCTTATTTCATCCAACAAACAAAGGTATAACTAGAATATTTTAATGCTTAACACAAATCTAGATCCATCCTAAACTAATATGTAAAAGAAAGATCAAAATATAATCAGAACTAGAAAGAAAAATAAATAGAAACAAACAATTGAACAATGATACATCACACTTAATCTTTTAGATCTAAATGATTAGATGAGATCCAAAAACCAATATTGCAATGACTAATATTTCACACAACCATTAACAATATCAATGCAAGTGTCTGAGGAAATTATAACATAATATTTTTCAAGCTGCATACAATTTAATCACCATATTCAATGCGCAAATTTAAGACACAATTTTTACGAAAGCACAACTAAAACACAAATCTCACCAAATCATTCAAATTTAGAGAGATAAAATGAAATACATCATTACCAAGATCAAAACATCGATGAAAATAATAAGCATGATCCTTTGATTAATATCAAAATCAGTAAAATTACAAAACCCAGTAGAATTTTCATGTTGAAGTTGTATAAGTTCGTTACAAAATCAAATATTTAACCCCTAAAACACCCACAAGGATGCCATATATAACAACTTTGGGTGCCTTAGTCTTCACCATCCTTTCAGTGGTTTCTTCAAATACCTATTGATGAACAATACCCGTGAAATACTCCATTGTCCTTGCTGCTGGTTGTACCAATGAAGAATTTTCCCAGAAAGTGTAACGAAGATACTGAACTTCTCTGCTTGATCCATTTCCCTGTCATTTGAGTCTTTACTCATTCAATTTCACCTTACACTTTTAATTGTCTTTATTTTAAGCGTGCTGGCTTTCAACAACTCTTCCAACAATTTTCGGTCCTCTTTATTAAAACTACCCAATTTGGCCAACTCAATGGAGGGAGTGGCTCTCATTCTTTAGAGAATTGGGATGTACTCATCCCACATTAAAGTATCTTCATCAATTTTTGCTTCCATTTCCATTGTCAAACTTATCTCATCATTGATGATATACTGGTAGTTCAATCTGCAATTTTTTTTTTATTATTCTTTTTCCTTTTTGATGATGGATTACTGAGTATGATCTGAAACGTCGATCAAAAATACATACACAGTTAATTCAAAAGCTCGTGACATTTGTGATACACTCTCAATGTTTCTCTAATGACCCTAACCCTAAGAGATTGTAATCATTCTCTCCAATTCAAAATAGTAAGGAGGATGCCCTCAAGGTTTGGATGCTGAGCATCCTTATTAAATGCTCCCAATCATGTAGGAGCAGGTGCAACTAAATCAATGGATCCAACCAAATGATTGATTTATGAAGTAAGATGTCCCACTTGAGATTTAAGTTCTTTAGTGTTTTCATCTTTCTTCATCTGCTCAAGTATTGTGGACACAACTAACTGCAATGGCTGCTTCTCTTCTCTAGTTAAAGACCCTAAATTAGCCTGTTATATGACATAGTCCCGAGGTGTTATTTGATAGTTTAGATTGTCTACCATGGGGGTGGCTATCTGAGCCATTCTATTTCCTTGATCATCCATAATTATTATAGAGATTCTCCTTGCTTTCTTCTTATTTGATTGAGATTTACATACTTCTTCAAATGAGGATAAATCTTCTTCTTCTTGTTTTTTTTCTTTTGAACAATATGGTTGAGATGGTATCAGGTAAATTCATCATCAGCAATTCATCATTGGAAAATTTACCACCAACAATTTACTGTCAGAAAATTCACCTCAAGGAAAATTTACTGCCGTGGAAAATTAATCGCAAACTTTTAATGCGATGAATTTTCCCCGACAGTGAATTGCTGGTGGTGAATTTTTTTTGAGGTGAATTTATCATGGTGGTGAATTTTCCTGCGGCGAATTGTTGACCGTGAATTGCTGGTGGTGAATTTTCTTAAAGCCGATTGAAATATACTAGAAGACTTCGAGTCTTTGTTTGTGGAGGAGGAGGAGATTTACATCCAAAGTCCTAGTTTCACTTGAAGATCTTTCAGCTTGCCTCTCTAGTGGAGGAACTTCTTCCTGCACTAGGCTATCAAGGTTCTCAATCCCTAGTTCCTTAAAAAAACTCATCTACTTAGTTCATCATCTCCCTCAAGTTGATTTTGTTGCTCCAGGTGAGGAGGTGAAGGTATGGGAGTTTGATGTGGCGTATTAGGAATTTGTGGTAGAGATGGAGGAGGTGAAAGAATGGGAGATGGATGAGGTGAACCTTGGGTTGGAGAAGATTGCCTTGGAGGTGAATTATGAGGCGATGAAGGGATATGCGATTCCCTTATAGGAGGTGAAGATGTAGCTCTGATAGGAGAGGTGAGGTGAGAGAGAGGAGTAGGTTGACATTTTCCGAATAATGTTTTAGGTGTGTGCGTAGAAGGATCAGCAAGCAGGCCCACTGATTACAGGCAGGTTTCCGGTGTCAGCCTTCATTCCCCAAATGACAATCAGTTTTCTGGCCAATATTATTCATGGTAAAAGGAGGTTTTGGGTGAATTCAAATGCTTCTGGAAGAAAATTGTACGAGAATTTTCGACTGATCACATTTTCCATGTAAACTATGTATCATTGAATGTAATCTTTCCAGATAAACAACGTGGGCGTAACATTATTAGTGCCTTTACAACTAGAAAAAATCTAAGTTCAATGTTCCAACATTACTGCCTTTACAACTACCTAGAAGAACACTAAATTATATTTATTTATCTAGAAAACCATTAACTGTAATGGGATTTCTGGTGTCTTTACAACTAGAATATAATTGATCTCAAATCTCATTTAAGGAGAGTTCCCATTAAATTTAATTTTTGTTTAAATTAGAATATCATATTGACTTTAAAATTTCCAGCTCAAAGTAATAAATAAATTAATTTTGTATGTATTTTATAGTTATAGAAATATAAATTGTATATCTATATGTTTTATTATAATTTGTTTCATTTTGATTAGAGTGTTATAACTCTAATAATTAGTTCACAAGTAGAATACTTTTGTATGAAACTGGTTTATAACTTATTATTTCTTGATCCTTATTATTACTTATTTCCATATTCATATTCTTTATCACTAGACCTATTTTTTCATTACCTTTGATTAAATTGTAGGTACAAACCTAACTTACGTCACTTTCCAAGTTGCAAATTTAAACATCACCTTTTTTAAATTCAAAATTTAAGTCTATCTATTACCAACCACTTCATTAGTAATTATGGGTAGATTCAACATACATTATGTCAATTTATATGTTTAGTGGTTGTATTTAAGAATATTCATTCATTGATTTGAAGATCATTGAGGACTCCTTAGGACATTCTCATTGAGTACATCTAGAGTTTGATATTTTGGAAAATAAAAGGAATCTAACAATATTTACATTAACGTACCTAACCTTAGGATCATTCCATGTTTTCTTTGTGTTTTTTATCATTTCACTTTGAGCTAGAAAACTGATCAACTAGGTGTATGAGGAAAACATGACCCTCATAATTCAATAGATTTCCCCAAAGGCATTTGTGAATATCGTCTATCTTTACAATAGGCATATATTTAAAATTAAGGTGAACAAATTACATCGAGACACCTTTCGCCAAATTCATATATGCATGCCTTAGTTCAAGTATGCATTGGAGATTAGGTTTACATATATAGAGGCCAAATCCACACTCATGAAGGTGAGTCAAGGTGAAGAATAGTTAGCTGTAGAATCAAAAAAATATCTAAGTCAACTAAAGATCCAAAACATTAGCGAGTTAGTTCCTAACATTTGGCACATCACTTTTTCAACATAACTTATCAAGCTAAATAACACATGTACTTTATTTTAATTTTCACATTTAATTGTCATTATTTTTAGTGAATAGTCCCAACTCTTTACCCTAGGAAAATTATGATTTAGATAATGGTATTAAGCTAATAGATGTAAATAAGTGCATTAAATACTTTATATTTTTGGTGAGCTTGACAGTCTTACACATCTTAGGGTTTTGACGTTCTAAATTAGGGAATTTTAGATAAGATTTTAATTTATCCCATTTTTAGATCTTAATAGAGTTCGATTGCCTTTTCCTATTAGTGCTTCATAGCTTTATCTTCATTTATGGGTTGCAATTCATTATGTGTCCTTGCTTGCACCTACCCTACCCACCCTTGTTTTTATCTTTAGGGTTTCATTTTTAGATTCAATTACTTCCTAACTTTTTCAGGCTTTATAGATTTGATGGTGACTTATAGTGCTTCACATTTTTATCTCTTAGATATATCATCTTGTTTATGCTACAAACTATTTGGGATCCCATTCTTCCTTTGTAGGATTATTTCCTATACCTCAACATTGTTGTCTAATCTAATGATAATGGGTGTTTTCTAATGCTCATGTTGAGAACCATTTAGATGATCATAAAAAACAATATGATTATGATTGCAATGCATATGTAGCTAGGATGAATCTCACTCTTACTAGATTAATACTTGTTAACGCACTTACTCATACTTAATCTCCTCAATAATTTTTTATTTTTTAGAAAACACATTAGCAAGTTGTCTATTTGGAATGGATATTCTTCATGGTATTGATACTTTGTTAGATTCTTCTAATGGTGTATCCTCTCATCCTTAATCCTCTTTCAAGCCTTCTTCTTCCATAGTTAACCCTTACATGATCACTATCACTCATATTGTCACCCCTAGTGTGACCCTTACCTTTTCCACTCTTGCGGCTAGTGTTCCCTCTCTTTCCCCCTTCTTTAATGTTTCACTCAATCCCATCCTTAACTCTATTTCTGACTCCTAGTTGTATATACTATTTTGATAACATAACTATTACCTTCTTAAAATGTTTTCATATTAACACAGGCTTGAAAATAATTATGATTTGATTAACTATGCCTAAAAGAGTATGAGCCTATCAATAATTATGATATTCATTTCCAACCATTATGTGGTAAAATAAAACACAAATTCAACAATGGGATATAAATTATCTTCCTTGAGGGAATTCTTCCTACAATTAAGAAGGATATGCACTTGAGTAGTTTTCCTTTTTTGTGAATATGTGCAAGGATTAGATCAAATTTATTTGATCCAATACCCTTAAATATGAACCATATTTCTACATTTTCTTAACCTTTGAAAAAATCTAAAATTCCAATACCTTCTCAAAAGGTAATGATTATACGATAATAAAGGAAAATGTGCACCAAGTGGTTAATAATTTCAATGTACCTTATTTTGAGCCTCGTACTTTTAAGAAGTTTAAAAACATAAACGAGCCCCTAGAAGTTTACAAATTTTATTGAGGTCTAATTTGATAATGCTTCCACCCTTATGACCATTGGATCTCACTAGATGGCTATGTTGGTGTGAAAGGGGTACTTTATCTAGCTAGTTAATTTCCTAGCTAGTTATCCACTTAGGTTCTTTTCACACCTTATTACTTAAGTTTACTTAGGGTCCACATGGGATATTTATCACTTTGTGTCTCATATCATAAGATTAAGATGCTTGTCATAATATTATGATATCTTATCCCTCACCTTGGCCTATATAACCAAGGGGTTCCCTTTGTAATCTTACACCATTCATTCCAATTCTCAAGCTCATTATAGCTTTGCATTCTCTTGAGAGGAATACAATTTATTCTTTCTCATCTCTTATTTTTATATTTGCTTTCCTTCAATCATTTGTATCTTGGATAGGTTATTTGGCAAATCTCACATGTCAGAGTAAGAATGAGTTGTGGGTTAGCAATATTTTAAGAAATATGAGAGTGTAGAGCTATTTTTTTTCAAAGCATTGAGTATGCTCTTCTCTTGCATCCTTGGATGATCTGGAGAATAAAAAAAGTGTGGAGAAAATATTAATTTCTAAGGGGTTCATACATTGAATTGCTAGTTATAGGTTTTCTGAAGTTTTATGGAGAAATTATGAGCTCAACAATGAGTTCAGAACAACTGAGAAAGTCATATTTGCCCTTTATTTTGTCTGAATTGGACACTAAAGACCAGATCTGCAAGAATTTGAAGTGGAAGGCTCATTGCCAAATCTAGGAAGGAATTGCCATTTTAGAGCATTCTAGGTCAAATCTGACCTTGCCATCATGTTTAAAAGGTCTAAAAAAGTTAAAATTGACTATTAATTTGTCAATTTTAATCGAGTTTACAAAAAAATAAAATAAAATTGTTGAAGACTCCATGAACATCATAGTTTAAGCTTCATTTTTTTTTTCAATATTTTCCATTTCATTATTAAAATGCAATTTAAAATTTTTTAGTAGATGTGTACATGGGTGCCCCATAAGATCCTGCACCACCATAAAGGTGCATACCAATGGAGCCCGCAACCTTTAATGACCACCCATCTAATTTATTAAGCTTTTATATTTAAATTTTTAAAAACCTTTCATTTCATAAAGCTTTAATAAATCCCCATGTGGGGTTTGGGGGAGGCTACATCCCCCACTAATAAATGTCTTTTAGATTTATTTTAAAAACAATTTTTTATAAAGTTTTTTTAATTAAGATTTTTTAAATCAAGTGTTTTTTAGTCTCTACTTATAGGCGGGAGACTAATGTTTTTACCTCAATGTTGCCTATTAAAATTTTGCATCGTAAATCGTGTTGGTAATATATATATATTGCTATGCTGATGTTTTGGGGATTAATTTATTAAAAGAAAATTATTGATTTTTTTTGCAATTTTCTCATTGGCTATTGATATTTTCCTCGTGGTTTTGTCATTTTCTAATTGATTTAATTATTGTAACGAACTTTGCTATTGGAAATATTTCATGAGTTTTTTGGTATAGTTGTGTCTTCGCATGCATTGTTTCTAGCGATGTGTGGCATTTTAAGTAGTACATTTGCATTTACTATTTGCAAATTTTTTTCGGCGAAGTGTTGCCTATTAAAATGGTGCATCAGAAATCATGTTGGTAAAATATATATATCACTATGCTGATGTTTTGGGGATTAATTTATTAAAAGCAAATTATTGACTTTTTTTTACAATTTTCTCATTGGTTGTTGGTATTTTCGTCGTGGTTTTCTCATTTTATAATTTATTTAATTATTGTAATGAACTTTGCTATTGGAAATATTTCTTGAGTTTTTTGGTATAGTCATGTCTTGGCACTCACTGTTTCTGGAAACACGTGGTGTTTTAAGCAATACATTTGCATTTACTATTTGCGATTTTTTATTTATTGTGAGTAGACTGAAGTGTAGGCGTCATTATTGGCTTATGGTGTGAAGTTTTAAGTTTGTTGAGCATAGTATTTGTGTTGTTTGTTCATTTGCTCAAGTTGTTTGATGAGGTTGAAATTTGTGTCTGTTGAGAGGGTTTACATCTACCATGTTGGAAGCGACAAAGGTGGCATCTGTAAGTTCCTGTATCTTTTACACTTTCATTTTTGTGTTGTCTACTGATTTGCTCGGATTGTTCAATGAGGGTGAAATTAATGCCTTTTGAGAGGGTTTATGTCTAGCATTTTGGAATTGAAAAATAAGGTGTTTGTAAGTTCCTATATCTTTTACACTGTCGTTTTATAGTTTTTTGCATCTTTCCATTTTATGGGCTTATTGTTTGCTATTTTTGAGTGCATTTATGGGTTAGTCTCTCATGTTGAGTTAAATAATTAACACAATAATTCATCAATGTTGGACTTATGTGTTGGTCATGATTAAGAATGAAAGTTATATTTCCTCTGCATGCATGCATTGCAATTGCACTTGAATTTATTAAATGAAAATGAAAATTAGGTCTAAGTAATTGGAAAATGTCTAAGTTTAAAATCATTAAATATGTGTCTATTGAGAGGGTTTATGTCTATTGTATTAGGAGTGAAAAATGAGGCATTTGTAAGTTCGTATGTCTTTTACAGTGTCATTTTATAGTTTTTTACATCTTTGGGTTAATGTCTATTGTTTTTTGTTGTCTGCATTTTATGTGTTAACATCTATTCTTCGCTATCCTTGACTGCTTTTATGGGTTAGTGTCTGTTGTTGAGTTAAAGACTTAACACCGTAATTCATTAATGTCGATTTCTCTACTAGCGATGATTAAGAATATAAGTAATCATTTCTCTGCACGCATGCATGCTAGATGCACTTCAATCTATTGGGTGAAAATAAGAATTGTTCGTATTGGAAATATTTTATGGGTTTGAAGTTTTAAGTCTATCAACCAAAGTATTATTTGCATTGTTTGTTCATTTTCTCAAGTTGTTTGTGTATGTTTGCGTTGTTTACTCGTTTTCTCAGATTGTTTGAAGAGGGTGAAATCTGTGCCCGTTGAGAGGGTTTATGTCTATCGTGTTGGAAGTGAGAAATGAGGCATTTGTAAGTTCCTATATGTTTTAGAGTGTCGTTTTATAGTTTTTTACATCTTTGCATTTTTTGAGTTAATGTCTATTGTTTGTTGTTCTCTACATTTTATGGGTTAATGTCTTCTCTTCCCTATTTTTGAGTAGTTTTATGGTTTGGTTTGTGTTGTTGAGATAAAGACTTAACACTATTTTCATTGGTGTTGACTTCCATGCTGGCCACGATTAAGAATGGAAGTAATGTTTTCTCTGCATGTATGCATGCCAACTGCACTTGAGTCTATTAAATGAAAGTGAAAATTAAGTCTGCATAAGTGCAAAATGTCTTGGTATAAAATCATTTCATCAATTCGTAATGTGGATTGTTTATGTTGTTTATTCATTTGCTCCCATTGTTTGATGAGGGTGAAATCTGAGTTTGTTGAGAGGGTTTGTGACTATTGTATTGGAATAAAAAATGATGCATTTGTAAGTTCCCATATCTTGTATAGTGTTGTTTGATAATTTTTTATATCTCTGCATTTTATGGGTTAATGTCTATTGTTTTTGTTTTGTGCATTTTGAGTGCTTTTATGGGTTAGTCTCTGTTTTTGAGTTAAAGACTTAACACCATGATGCATTAATATCAACTTCTCTACTGGCCATGATTAAGAATGGAACTAATCTTTTCTTTGCACACATGCATGGTAGTTGCAGTTCAATTTATTAAATGAAAATGAGAATTAGGTCTAAATAGATGCAAAATGCCTCATATAGAATGAGTTCATCGATTGTCAATGTTTTCTTCATGTTGGAAATATTACATGGGTTTGTAATGTTCTTTGCTATACCAAGTATTTTTGTTGACGCATGTTGTTCTAATGAGGGCATTTCACATTTGTTAATGCCCAATTTTCATTGATTAATGGATTGTGGTGTCAAGTTTTAAGGATGTCAAGAGGCATAGATTTGACCATCATCAATCAATCTGTCAAAAAAGGACACATTTGGAAGTTCCTATATCTTTTACAACAGACATGGATTTGATCCTCATCAAAAAAGAATGTGTTTGAAGGTTTTTATATCTTTTACATTGTCATTGCATACAAGAGTTCAATGTATTAAATGAAATTTAGGTCTAGATAAACGTAAAATTTGTCTACAATATGGCTAGGGCAATTAAGTTCCTAGTATGAGTCATGACACTCATTGTATGCAACGTGTCCACTCTACACAAAGTGATAACATTTCGCACCATGGTTTTTTAATACCTCAATGTATGTTATCTATTTGCAAAATAAAAATGCTCGATGTTGATAAATGTGCACTTGTCAAGGCTTATGACGATATGTTCATCACTTCTTCTTTCTTCATCCATTCACATTACTAACTATTCCTCCCTTCTCACTAACCTTTTCTTCTAGCCAATTTTTCTTCGATCCATTCTATCCTAATCAATTAATCTTCTCCACATCCGATATTGATCGAACTAATTATTCTTCCCTTCTTACTAATCTTATCTTCTAGCTAATATTTCTTCTATCCAAACACATTAAATCATCTTATTGGTAACTTTGCCTCAATTTTTCACCAAATTTCTTGAGGGGGCATCATAATCCCGTTTTTGCAGGGGCAAGACTTGATTAATTTTTTTCTTATTTTCCCTTTGAGACAATGCTAAAAATCACAAAATTAACAACTTTAATTAATTATCCATGACATCAAAAATAAATAAATATTTATTTCATTTTGAAAAAATTGTCACAATTCCTCTTTACTTAACTTTTTAATTCTTTATTTTCTTTTTCGGTTAATTCTTCAATTTTTTAATTTCCTTTTTCACTTGACTGGCCCTTTCTTTCACTTCACTGTCTCTTTGTTTCAATTAACTCTTCCACTTTGCGCTGTTCTCTCCACTTATCTTTTACATATTTCTATTTTCTCATTCACTTTTCTTTTCCATCCTTCTTACATTTTCCATTTTCTGAATGAGCAACTTTCCTTTGCACATTCTCTTATTCAATCTCATTTGTCGATCTTCTATTCAATCTCATTGATCTGTCTTGCGAACTTCATTTATAAATTTGACATCCATCTCTTCACAATTACAACCACCATCTTCGATTTTTCATTGTTATTATTGTCTTAAGTATAAGTGCAAAATCTGTCGATGTACATTTTGTGGTTGTCAGGAGGGTTTATAACTATCCTCTTGGTATGCATGTTGTAACAAATGTGGCTAAATGTTGCCTATTAAAATGGTGCATCAGAACTCATGCCAGTAAAATATATATATCGCTATGCTAATGTTTTAGGGATTAATTTATTATAAGAAAATTATTGATTTTTTCTGCAATTTTCTCATTGGTTGGTGGTATTTTCCTCGTGATTTTGCCATTTTGTAATTTACTTAATTATTGTAACAAACTTTTTTATTAGAAATATTTCATGAGTTTTTTGGTATAGTTATGTCTTCGCACACATTATTTCTAGCGACACGTGGCATTTTAAGCAGTACATTTGCATTTACTATTTGCGAATTTTTTTCAGCATAATGTTGCCTATTAAAGTGGTGCATCGGAAATCATGTCGATAAAATATATATATCACTATGTTGATGTTTTGGGAATTAATTTATTAAAAGAAAATTATTGATTTTTTTTGCAATTTTTCCATTGGCTGCTGGTATTTTCGTCGTGGTTTTCTCATTTTGTAATTTATTTATTTATTGTAACAAACTTTTCTATTGGAAATATTTCATGATTTTTTTGGTATAGTCGTGTCTTGGCACACACTATTTCTGGCGATGCATGGCGTTTTAAGCAATATATTTGCATTTGCTATTTGCAAATTTTCATTTATTGTGAGTAGATTGAAGTGCAGGCGTTATTAGTGGCTTATGGTGTGAAGTTTTAAGTCTGTCAAGCAAAGTATTATTTGCGTTGTTTATTCATTTGCTCAGATTACATGCATGATGCACATGCATCAAAAAGTCCATGGTAAATCAAACATATCTTGAATAGATAGACATTCACTATCACTATAGTCTGTCAAGCAAAGTATTATTTGCATTGTTTATTCATTTGTTCAGATTACATGCATGATGCACATGCATCAAAAAGTCCATGGTAAATCAAACATATCTTCAATGTCTATCACTATTTCATGAACAGACAATTAATTTGGATTGGAAAAATATAAAACCATGACCAAAATATCAAAATCCAATGAGGAAATTGCAAAAACATATATATATATATATATATATATATATATATATATATATATAAGTATATACATTTGTATATGTACATATGTATTTGTGTGTATGCATATATATATATATATATATATATATATGTATATATATATATATATATATGTATGTATATATATATATATATATATATGTACATATATATATGTATGTGTGTTCTACATTTTGTATTTATCTAGGTCTGATTTTCATTTATTATGAATAGATTCAAATGTAGTCGCCATTAATGGATTATGGTGTTGAGTTTGAGTCTCTCAAGCAAAAGACTATTTACGTTGTTTAGTAAATACACATACATATATATGTATATGTGTGTATGCATACATATATGTATGTATATATATTTATATACACACATATATGTATATATATGTATGTGTTTTATATATGTATGTATGTATATGTATTTATAAATATGTATATATATCTATATATATGTATGTATGTTACTATTTGCTAATTTTTATTTATTATGAATAGACTGAAGTGCAACCATTGTTAATGGTTTATGGTGTGAAGTTTTAAGCCTGTCATACTATTCATTTGCTCAGATTGTTTGATGAGGGTGAAATCTCTATCTAATGAGAGGGTTCATATCTATTGTGTTGGCAGTGACAAAGGAGATGCTTGTAAGTTCCTATATCTTTTACACTGTGATTTCATAGTTTTTTACATTTCTGTAATGATTTAATCTTTGGTGTTCCTTATCGATGAGTGTTTTTATCGGTTGATCCCTGTTTTTGTAATTTCCTCATTGGATTTTGATGTTTCAGTGATGGTTTGATGTAGCGTGGATTTTTTGATTTAGAAATTCTTAAAATGAAGCTTATGCTATTTTTTTGCAATATGTATTTTTTCAATCCAAATTAATTGTGTCTACATGAAACAGTGATAGGCATTGAAAGATGTCTATCTGTACACGATATATCTGATGTACCATTGATGTTTCACTCCATGTATGTCATGGATATCTTGTACAGATAAGACTTCTTTCAAAAATGTCTATTTGGAATTGTTAAAATGAAGTTTATGTTTTATTTTTGGGTAATTTTGTCATTGGCAATTTGGTGTTTTATTTGCTGGTTTTGTATTTTTGCAATTGCAATATATTATTGGGAGCAATGGAAGAAAAAAATTCATCATTTTTTAATGATTTGCTGCTATACATGTGTCGTTGCTGCAAATGTTTCTGTGGACATGTGGTGTTGTCAATAGTGGCCTGCATGCTTTGTGCGTATGATCACATTTTGCATTTATTTTGACCTAATTTTCAATTATTGTAAATAGATTGAAGTGCAATTACCATTAACGGATTATGGTGTTAAGTTTTATGGCTGCCAAGAAAAAAGGATCGTGTATATATATATATATATATATATATATATATATATATATAAGTATGTATACATACATATATGTATGTATATATATGTGTGTGTATACACATACATATACATATGCGTATATATATAAGTATGTATACATATATATTTGTATATGTACATATATATATGTATGTATGCATACATATGTGTTTATATATGTGTGTGTTCTGCATTTTGCATTTATTAAGATCTGATTTTCATTTATTGTGAATAGATTCAAGTGCAGTCACCATTAATGGATTATGGTGTTGAGTTTTGAGTTTGTCAAGCAAAAGATTATTTGTGTTGTTTATTACATGTATATATATAAGTATGTATAAGTATACACATATGCATATGTATATATGTGTGTATATATGTATATATGAGTGTATATACATCATATATATACTTATATATTTTTTTGTATATGTATATATATATATATGTGTGTGTGTGTGCATGCATATATATATGTATGTATGCATATGTTTTTACATATATGTATGTGTTTATATGTGTGTGTGTGTGTGTGCACATATATGTGTGTGTGTCTATATGTCTACATATATATGTGTATATATGGGCGAAAGCATGAACCTATTATTTATGCATATGTGCATGAAACAAATACTGAATAGTATTAGTCGTTGAAACCAAGAAACTATATGAGAAACAGTTTCAGATGTTATTAGATAAAATTGGTGTAGAATGTATATTGTCTATAACCACATGTCAGATACATGCGTAATGTTCAACACCTTTTTATTTAGAAACATCGCACAATGTGTTTTCCAATAGTCGTCGATTTTGCAGGAATCCATGCCAAATATTTATTATTTGGCATCTTACCTCCGTTATACAAATCAATATACTGCTACAACAATGTGAAGAGGTATGCTCTGAACCAGTTTATGCATATGAAAATACTATGGCTAGAGATGTGTAAGAAAGAGAACATAATATTTACTACACAGTGACTATTCTAATAGATTTAACAATTACACCCACACTAAGTATGTAAAGTATTTCATTTCAAAATTTTCAAATCAGTTGTATGTGCTTGAAGCTTAGCTTTTGCTACAACGACATTTGTTTCATAGGTTTTCAAAATTGTGCTACACGTTTCTTTTCCCATATATGATGCATCACATTTGGGTAAGTGCACCAATCTGTGACACAATTTTGGCTCTTAAGATATATATATATATATATATATATATATATATATATATATATATATATATATTTTCTTCTGAAATCAGGAAAATCTGATTTGCACGAGAAAATGAAGATAGTTACGCTCAAAATTTCAAGATGCGGGAAGAACAAAAGTTGAAGTGCTCCGAGTCTAGTTTTTAAGCTACTATTTTTTTTGAAATTAATGAAGATTAAGGGTCTCAAAAAGGGGGGGGCCCAAAACAGGTCCTGTTTTTATCATAAAAAATAGCATAGCGCTTGAGGGCTCCCCCCTTTTTGGTTAACTTTTTTTTAGACTTCCAAAAATCCCAATGGTGAAAAATTAGCTAACACCATGTGGTTTATCCTCCTTCTTTCAGATAATTTATTTAATGAATATATAATATTTTATGAATTTTCAAAGTAGACACATCCTGAAAAGCTGAAATTTGAGCGTGCTCCCCCCCAAATTTTTTGCAAACTAATCGAAAATTGATTTTTTTTTTTTCATCATGTGTAGAATGGAGTCTAGTTTCAAAAAACGTAATTTGTTTCACGTTCCGATGAACGTGTAAAAATCTATC
>CM021108.1:638710261-638780663 GCA_007115665.2 Sequoiadendron giganteum | reverse complement strand
CTCCCTCTCTCTCTCTCAAGACTCTCTCTCTCTCTAAGACTCTCCCTCCTACCCCCTCTCCCTCTAGGTCTCTCTCTCTCTCACACACTCACTCACTCCCTCTATCTCTCTCCCCTCTCCCCTTAACCCTGTTAGAACCCAAAATTTCATGAAAATCCTAAGGTCTTTTACCTATTTGAATCTAATATTTTCCTATATTTTCCATAAAAATTCATTTTTCCCATCCAAAATCATTCAAAGTCCTTTACCGCTATTCAAAAAGGCTAAAAAATGACTTATATCCTATACCGCTGCCCTAAACCCTTTAAATTTTTCTCCCTATCGCTTTACCGTGGATAGCCTTCAAACAGTCCGCAATTGTGCAGTAGAGGGTCAACCTGGCGATCATCAAACAACCACCACTATACTACGCGCAGTAAAATCTATACCCGCGGTAAACAAGGAAGCAACCAGAGACGGTGAGGGTAGTGGCTAACGATCAAGCACAAAATGTTTATCGCGCCACTGCATGCGGTCTAAACATAAACCGTGGTGGCGCGGTGATGGTGAGTCATCAGTGAGGCAACAGTCAATGAAAGGCCACTGTGGTACCGCTGGTGGTCAAGCCGGTGACCACGGTGATTGCGGTGGAAGAGGAGACAGTGAATGGTTAGCGGGCTGACAATGGCAATGTAGCGATTGGTAAGCGGTTACCGCTATACCGCAACTTGTGAAAATGGTAACCGCGGTAGCGCGATAAGGTGATAAACGACACCGAAGCAGTCAAGGTCAAGGTATCGTGTTACCGCGGGGAGACATAAGTTTGACCGCGGTAAGGTAGTAGAAATAAAAAGGACTTCACAACGACATACAAAGTGAAATAAAAGGCGGGAAAATATTAAAGTGAAGATTTAAAAGCTAGAACCATAGTCAGAAATATTTAATTTGCCGAGAGGCAATATAACTAAATATTTTAATCTCTATGATAAAATGTAAACGGCCATAACTGGGAAATGAAGGGTCGTGACCCTTGGGATTTCATTGTATAAATATTTGCAAAAAATATGTAAGGAGAGGGGGGGGGGGTGGTTAGTATAGGAGTGAGATTTTCTCAAAAATAAGACTGGGAATGGAAATAATGTACAAATCTTTCTTGAAACAGAGCAATGGAAACTAATGTTTTTAACTGGTGAAAACCTTCTGGTTCAGTTGTTGAGATGCTATAATTTGTATTATTTTTATCTTGGTTCTCTCCAATTCAAAATATTTTGATCATTTGAGTTAATTTATCAAGCATAAATTTTGATTCATCAAGGTGCATGTTTTCACTTTGTGTGATTTTTATTTGCTAGTGTCTCAAGTCAAAATTAAAACCCTTCAAGTAAGTCACGGTGTTTGAGAGATTTATTTTGGAGGATTTAAGTAGAACCAAGTTAGAAAACATTCCAGCATAATTTATGCAAGCCATAAATAAATGAAATTATATGCCAGTCATAAGATTTTATTTTATAAAGTGCCTAACAACTAGAAATTAAACCAGAGAAGGAAAACACATATCATTTTCTATTTTGACTCCATTGCCCATGTGGATAGAAGGCACTAATCTGCCTCAACCCAGAGATAAAACTTCACATCAAACATCATTTTCAAAAACCTTTCATTTGTGCAGTAGGAGTAGTATTAGTTGCAGTGGTTTTCATCTGTTCACTTCCATTTTCCATTGTGGATAGATTGCTCAACTAGGAAATACATGTCAATCTGCATCACTCATTAGGTACACCCGCCTTGGTCTAGCAGAACCTAAAGAGAAGAATGTTCAATTGCATCAATTGGCCTTGTACGTTGGCCAAAAGCGTTGTGAGAGCTTGGCAACCTCTCGTGGTTCAAACCTGCATTTTTGAGACCCAACAAACCCTAAACCCTAAACCCTTAAACCCTCTACCCTCTACCCTAAATCTTCTAACCTCTATCTCTCTCCTACTTCATCCCTCTCTCTCTCAAGACTCTCCCTCCATATCTCCCTCCATCCATCCCACCTTCTCTTCCCTAATCCCTCAACCCTATACCCTCAACCCTTAAAACCTTGAACACTCAACCCTATACCCTCAACCCTCAACCCTCAACCCTTAAATCCTAAACCTCTAAACCCTCTACCCTCAACCCTCAACCCTCAACCCTAATCCCTCAACCCTTAAACCCTTAAACCTAATTAAACTCTCTACCCTAATCCCTCAACCCTTAACCCTTAAACCCTCATCCCTCAACCCTCTACCTTCAATCCTAAACCCTTAACCCTAAAACCTCAACCCCTATACCTTGTACCCTATATGTTGGACCTTTAACCCTAATCCATCAGCTCTATACCCTCAACCCTCTACCCTCATCCTTAAACTCTTGACCCTCAACCCTTAAACCCTAAACCATTAAACCCTTAACCCTCAATTCTCAACCCTCAACCCTCAACCCTCAACCCTCAACCCTCAACCCTTAATCCATTAATCCTCAATCCTTAAACCCTAAACCCTGAACCCTTATACCCTCTACCTTATACATTAGACCCTCAACGCTAATCCTTCAACCATATACCCTTAAACCTATACCCTAAACCCACTACCCTCAACCCTAAACCCTTAAACCTTCTACCCTCTACCATCTACCCTCTACCCTCTACCCTCAACCCAATACCCTAAACCATCAATCCTATACCCTCAATTCTCAACCCTCTATCCTATACATTAGATCCTCAACCCTCATATATCTCTATCCCTCTCTCCTCTTCTCTCCTCATCTCTATCTCACTTCTCCCTCCATCTCTCCCTTCATCTCTCCTTCCATCCTTCCCTCCCTCTCTACCCTAATCCCTCAACCCTATACCCTCAACCCTCAACCTTTAAACCCAAGTAAAATCTATACCCTAATCCCTCAACCCTCAAACCTTAATCCCTTGACCCTTAAACCCTCTACCCTCTACCCTCTACCCTCTACCCTCTACCATCTACCCTCAACCCTCAACCCTCAACCCTCAACCCTCAACCCTCAACCCTCAACCCTCAACCCTCAACCCTCAACCCTCAACCCTTAAACCCTCCCTCTACCCTATAAATTAAACCCTCAACCCTCAATTATCAACCCTTGACCCTTAATACCTCAACCCTAGGTAGGTAGGGGAACATAGGTGAGATACAAAGTGATGAAGGGAGAGGTAGGTAAAAAAAGGGATAGGGGAGATAAATATAGGTAGAGAGGGTAGGAGATGTAGAGAGAGGAGAGATAGAGAGAATTAGAGAGGGGAGGGAGGGACAAGTAGGGAGGAGATAGAGGTGTGTGTGTGTGTGTGTGTGTGTGAAGAGAGAGAGAGAGAGAGAGAGAGAGAGAGAGAGAGAGAGAGAGAGAGAGAGAGAGAGAGGAGACGATTGAGATATAGAGTGATGGAGGGAGAAGTGGGTAAAGAGAGGGAGAGGGGAGATAAAGATAAATATAGAGGGAAGGAGATGTAGAGAGAGATGATAGATAGAGAGAAGTGGAGAGTGGAGGGATGGTGGGAGAGGAAAGGAGGAGATAGAGGTAAGTGTGTGTGAGAGGGAGAGAGAGTGAGAGGAGAGAAAATGAGGGGAAAGAGGAAGGGGGGAGAGATATAGAGTAGAGAGGGAAGGAGAGAGTAAGAGAGAAAGATGGGTGAGGGAGAGAGTGGTAGGTAGTGGAGGGAGTGATCTGTATAGGATCTAGACTAGATTGTAGTATTTAAATGCTTAACTTTTACAATGATTATTCCAAGTTAATAATATCAAAATTAACTTATGGAAATAATTAAAATGACAAGTAATAACAAGGTGATTATAACAGAAAGGAAGGAAATGAGAGAAAGAAAGAGAGAGAAGAAGAGAAGTGCAAACAGTGTTTGATTACAGAGTTCGTCACAAACGTGACTACGTCTCCGGGTCCACTCCAATAGAGAGACCGATCCGATTAACTCCAAAATCAATTACAAAGCACCACAATCATTCGCCAAGCACTTCGGCAGCATAACAACGCTCTGACGTGCAAGAATGGAATCTCTACAAGACCTCTCTTTCGATTATCTCCATAGCTTCAAGACTTCGTCACCTGAAAAAAACTTCCCTTCCCTCTCACCTCACACCCCCTTTTTATACATGAAA
This sequence comes from Sequoiadendron giganteum, assembly GCA_007115665.2. Taxonomy (NCBI): domain Eukaryota; kingdom Viridiplantae; phylum Streptophyta; class Pinopsida; order Cupressales; family Cupressaceae; genus Sequoiadendron; species Sequoiadendron giganteum. The sequence continues at coordinate 638,776,527 of CM021108.1, read as the reverse complement.
TTAGCCAAATAAGGCTTAACAAAGATAATAAATGAATAACCACCCCCTGAATATCTCGTACAACATCCCTTTTGTCCCCTAATAGCTTCTGGTTTTGATAGATAAGGTAGTTGTGCTTATTTTTGGCTTTACTTGCCATACATTATGGTTCGTCCAACAAACCTTTAACAAAATAAACCCAACACACATATATTACAGGTCGTGCTTGGTGGTGTATCGGTGATTAACTATTTTGTTACCCGGCCAGTTCGGGGTTCAAACCCCCCCGCCGGCCTTTTTGGAAACAAATTTTGAAACAAACAAAGGCCAAAAGAAATCGCTCACCATATATAGTAACGGATGCTGTTTCGGTCTACCGGCTAGCAAGAAATCTTGCGAACCATAGGTTGGGAGGTCGAGTCCCAGCCACATGCGGGCCGGTATATAATTTTGCTAACAAAAAAACAACGAATGCAACGAACGCCAACAAAAGAGGGAGATGCCACGTGCCGCACCAGGAGGGTGCCACATGGTGGGATATAATTCGCTGACAACGCTGACTATGATGCTGATTGGACATGCCACGTCTATGCTGACTGGATGTACGGATGACACGTGTCAACACATTATTCGCTGACCTTTGCTGACGTCACCTGCCACATCATCATGCCACGTCGACATGTACGGATCGTACTGACTGCAACGTGTCAACTTTTGATTGGTCCATTTCGAATTTCGTACTGCATGCTGACGTCATCTATACAGATGATGACGTCATCACTGTACCTTCAAGTCCACCAAGTCAACCTGAAACTTTGACCAGCTGTATCTTGAGCATACGATGTCAGATTTTGACGAAATAAACGTTGCCGGAATCATCTCAACGAGCTCTGCGCGATGATGCCAACTTCGACAAATTTTGATGACATCATTTTTTCTGCTTCCCGGACGCCCTCTGATCCCAGTTTGACCCAAGGTTTGACTGGCCATAACTTGTGCAAACGGACTCCTTTTCACTCCGTTCGAGTTGCGTTGGAACTAGGACGTCGAGCTCTTTCTGATGGTGTTGATTTTGGAGAGAAATGGAACACTTCAATTTTCACTGAAAAATGTCCACCGGATCAGGGAGAGGTAGCTAGAGAGGGAAGGAGAGGGATGGATAGGAGGGAGATAGGGAAGGAGGGAGAGTGAGATGGAGAGAGTGGTGAGATAGAGAGTAGAGAGGTAAGGAGAGAATGAGAAATAGAGATAAAGAGAGAGAGGGAGGTTGGAGGGAGGGAGAGGAAGAAATGGATAAGTGAGACATAGAGAGGGAATGAGGGAAAGTGGGATAGAGAGAGAACGGTGATTTAGAGAGGAGGGAGTGAGAGGGAAGGAGGGAAGCTGAGAGAGAGGGAATGGTGATTTAGAGAGGAGGGGATGATAGGTAGAGATAAAGATAATGGTGAGATAGAGAGGAGAGAGTGAGAGAGAAAGAGAGGGATGGAGAGACAGAGAGAGAGGTAGGTAGAGGAAGGGAGAGGAGAGATAGAGAGTAGAGAGGGAAAGAGGTAGGGAAGGAGGCATAAGTGAGATAGAGAGGGATGGAGAGAGATTGATGTAGGGAGAGGTATATTGTATAGAGAGGGAAAGCGAGAGGAGAGATAAAGAGTAGAGAAGGGAGGGAGAGGTAGGGAAATAGAGGTTTGTGTGTGAGTGTGAGAGAGAGAATGGTGAGATAGAGAAAAAATTGATTGAGGGTATGGGGGTTGAGGGATTATGGTTTAAGGGTTGAGGGTTGAGGGATTAAGAGGGTATGGGGGTTGAGGGATTAAGAGGGTATAGGGGTTAAGAGTTGAGGGTTGAGGGATTAAGAGGGTATAGGGGTCGAGGGATTAGGGTTGAAGGGTTGAGGGTTGAGGGATTAAGAGGGTATGGGGGTCGAGGGATTAGGGTTGAAGGGTTGAGGGTTGAGGGATTAAGAGGGTATGGGGTTGAGGGATTAGGGTTTTTAAGGGTTTGAGGGATTAAGAGGGTATGGGGGTTAGGGACCACCCTCTTGAGGGATTAGGCCAGGGTTGAGGGTTAAGGCCTCACTTATCTCTACCTCTCTGAAAGGCCTCACTTACCTCCCACCCTACTTTCTTAGGTCTCTCCTTCCCACCCCCTCTCTCCCACTTTGACTCCTTCTCCTTCTCTCAGGTGTCTCCCTCCCAACCTCTCTCTCTTAGGTTTCTCCCTCCCACGCCCTCTCCCTCCCCCTCTCTCTCTCCCACTCCCTCTCTCTCTCACTCTCTCTATCTCTCTCCCACTTTGTGTCTTTCCCTCTCTCTAAAGTCTCTCCTTTTCAGAGGAACATATTTGGCGAGCGCCAAATGGGTTTTACCTTGAAACAGTAAAAATAAGGGTTGACCCCGTGATTCAGGCCCACATTCTCCTGTGTTTGTCTAGTTCAACGCTTTATCTGAGTCAGAAACGCCTTTTTTTTTTGTAGTTGACTTCATATTGTACCAATCTATGCTTGATCCATCACCTTTTTACCACCAATCTGCATGGTAGACAATGTAGAAGAAGATATTTTGAAGTTTCTACATCATTTTTCATTATCTGAGGTAATATATTCATTTTGGTAAATTGAAATGTTTGTATTTAGTATATTTGTTTGTTTTTGACAATATAAACTAAATTTCCTTAATGATTTTATTAATCATAACAATTGGACTTAGAATTCAACATTGAATTAGATGGGATTTGCATAAAAAAGTTCAATTTTTATGAGTTTGAAGAACAAAAAAAATAAAAACATGACATTTACTTAACATAAATTTACTTATGAATTCTATTTGCATTGCTTATAGTAGTCCATTTCTAGCATAGCTAGTGGAATTCACTGTATTTCATTATTTTTTCAACTAATTTGGAAAATTTTTATTTTCATCTAATTTGGAAAACCTAATAGCTTTCATCAATGTTAATGCAAGTGTCCATTAATTTTTTGTTTCATAAAAAAATCAGATTCATCACAAAGAAATAGTGAATAATGATAAGATATAGCATCACAAACCCTTCTTTGAATCCATATTCTTCATGACTTTGTTGACAATCAAAAATTTGGTTTTGAGAAAAATAAACACAAGAGTCTCTAGTTTTCATTTAGGTGGCAGAAATTTATACCCTAGGTTTGTGATTCTCATTGATTTGTTGTATTGAATGGTTTCCACCCCTCTTTGCATCAATTTTTTTGTAAAATGCATTACTTACTTTTGTTCTATGTGTGTTTGTGGACATGTAGCATTCAAGGTCATGCCGAGGAAATGACCGAAGCCTCTAACACCAGAAGAACGTGCAGTTAAAAATGCAAGGAGAAGAGAATAAAAAAATGTAGCTTGTGAAGCAAAGGAATTGCAGCCCATACAACCACAAATTCTCGTGCAATCTAAGAGAGATGTTAAATTGGAAAAACAAAGGGCACGAATGAGGAAAGTTCGTGGAAGGACAAGAATGGATACAAAATTTGGGGGCACATCATCAACCATAGGTGAAGCTCAATGCACATCTCCAGTTGAAGACACATTGACAACAACATGTGGTTTTCCAGGTACATCGAAAATCACATCTCCAATTGAAGACACACCATCAAAAACATTGCATTTTGAAAGTACATCAACAAACACATCTCTATTTGAAGGAACTCCACAAATGACATCTCAAGTTGGAGGTACAACATCATTTACATGCCAATCTCAAGCTATGTCATCAATTGCACCTCCAATTGAAGGTACATGATCTATCCCCGATGTTGTTGACCTTCCCAATATTGACACAAATTTACATTTGAGAACTCCTCCTAGAGTTTTGCATAGAAAACCTACATTTTTTATTGATATTGATTCCAAAGTTTTGAAATGGATGCCTAATAAGATTCCAAAACGTACATGTCAAAGATATGCAGAAAGGATATGGAGTTTGTTTTTTGTGAAGCTACGTGAGGGTGGAAGATGCCAACTATTTGTTGAAATGATGAGGCAACTCAAATTTAGGCCCACCATGAAGGCTCTTGGGCTAAGAGTTTTGAACGACTCAAGTGAAAATTCCATTGTAAGGAACTTGATGAGTGCATACGAGAGCATGGGTTCCACCTCACACACGAAGGATAGTTGTGCCACATGACGTGTGATGACAAAAACACTGTTAAGCAGTCAAACAAGGAACAAGGTGAACCTTACAAAGGCAAGTAAGTCTTTTAAAATAAGTAGATCATCTCTAATGAGAGCCAAAGGAAGGCATGAAAGAGTGGAGGATCCAAATAGCAATGAGTTATGGGAATTTTCGGGTAGAGTGCCACGAAAAGACACAAGAATTGCTCAAGGCTTGAGATCTTTAATTCTGAATTATTGGAAGGATAACAAAAGGACCTCTCCTAATCAAAGAGATGTTGTAAGAAGGATAATTGGTAGTAAAAACCGTGAGCCACATCCAATGCATTATTTGGATACCACTCAAACCCAATTTTTTGCTGATTTTGTACAAAAGTTTCCTGAAATTAAAATATGTCAAAGGTATTTTGAAATCCTAAAGCCTTTTTATGTCAAAATAAATCACACATGCACTACTTGTTGTTGTAGGGTTCATATTGAGTTTTCTAACCATTATGATGTTTATCGACGTATATGTGTAGATATGCATACTAACAATGTTTTGTAGGAATGTAACATAATGCCTCCACCTAAATTGTTAAGGAAATTATTGTCTTCCATTTTATGTGAAAGAGAGGATGGTCAATTTTTTTACAAAAAATCATGTTTGGATGGCACATGTGATCATTGTGGTGGCATGCAACATTTTCCAATTTTCCAACACATGGCTAGTACACACACAATTGGAGACAAAATTGTGGAATTTGGCAAATATAAGACAGTGGCATACAGTCTAAAAGATGGGAAAGAAGCAAAGAAGTGTGAATTGGTCAGTGATAAGATTCCAGTGTATCAGTTTATGGGCATTTTTCGTGATCAAGTGGTTTATGATTATGCAATGCATACACACAGAGCACAATGGTTGGACTCATAGTTCAAGTTATGCAAGGACACATTTCCACTTCATCATATCATTTCAGTTGTCAACTTCACTAAGAACTACACACTACAACCACAGAATGAGGTACAATCACAGTACTACAACTTCGTGCAGGTTGCTATATTTGTACATATAGCATTCATTCATGCAAATGATAGTATAGAGGAAAATAGGAAAGTATTGAGGGAGTATCACTTTTACATCAGTGATGATCGCACACATTCTACAGAGTTTGTTCAAGGTTGCTTTCATATGTTCTATGCCGATCTGGCTAGCAGGGGCATATCATTTAGTCAACATATCATATGGTCAGATAATTGTACATCACAATTCAAGAACGCCAAAATGTTTTACTAGTTGAGTAGGATGCATAGGATTAGTGTTGTTCAACATATGTGGAACTTCTCAGAGGTTGGGCATGGAAAGGGGGAGTATGATGGAGCAAGTGCATGTATCAAAAGAGCCCTAGCACGAGAAGAGTTAAAGTACACAAATAGTGTAAAGTTGATAGATGCAAGATCAATTGTCCAGTGGTGCAATGGTTCAATGGGTCCAGGTAGTGAAGGTAATTCTTTAGTTCATAGATTTTTTCATTTACTAGATGATACTAACATTGCAAAATATGAGGATTTTTGTACACTAACAGGATCGAGCGAGCTACACTCTTTTAGAAGCTCCAATGCAGGTACATGGAATATACATACAAGGAAGATGGCATGCTTTTGTTATGCATGTACACTTCAATCATGGAATGATTGCGAGTCAACAGATTGGGTTGACGAATGGTCTATAAGAAGTCTAATCCCACTTGACACTTATCAGCTTCCGACGGCTCTACAAATCACAGAGATGCAATCATCCATTGACTTTGATCATGTATCAAACCTACTAGAACCAAGTAATATATCTTACTTACAATTTTTATTATGTTGCTTAGTAAATAAATCTAACAAGATGAACATATCAATGTAGGGCACGTTTATGCGATAATTGTAGATGAAGACAATGAAGAGGGTACAAATTATTACCTATGCCGTTGTATCGAGGCCAAAAATAAATTGGAGTCCCCAGTTATAGATGAAGAAAACATAGAATATCCTATAGGTTCGGTGGTTGTTACTGGAACATGGCTTCAAAAGTATCCAGTTAAGAATGTTGCAGTTTGGTTGTTTGAGGACTTCGACACGCATCGGAAAATTCTTCACTATTCGAATCTTGTCGTCGCCACCAACGTTCATTTGATCAAATATAAGGGTAGACCTGCGAACAAGAACTTGTGGAAAGTGCGTGAGTCTGACCACGAGGAAATACTCGACACAATTAAGACTAGAGCAGACCCAGTGGTTCCCTGGATTGATTTGTAAGTATGCACATTGAATTTGTAAAGCCATGTTATTGATCACTCTTTTGGACCAACACCTTGCAATAAGGCTTTTTCACGATTACTGTTTGATGTCATATGCATTTACGACTGTCATTGATCCTTTTCTGATTGTGACTGTAGGTAATACTGAAGTTTGTCAAAGTATATAAGAAAATAACAACATCGGTTGCTGGTGCAAGTGTTCAGTGGTATGAGAAACATCGGTTGCTGGTGCATTTTCTGGTTGTCAATCTTCTCTTTCTTTTCCATCTCCTAGATTTATCGGATTTTTATATGCTACACATTTTATGTTAAGCCTCTCAGTGATATATTTGAAATTTATATGTAGGTTCATCGAGAGATGATAAAGTAGTGAAGGGGCACATCACCATTGTAGGACCTTCAATCGACCTCCTTATCTAGCATGGATGAAGGTGATAGTAGGTCTCGTCAACTGTATGACTAACATTATTTAGTTATTTCTCTTTTAATGATTTTTATGTGAGTCTATGTCTACAATTGAGAGACTTTTGCAGGTTTTTTGTGGACCAAATTCCTATGATACTACACAACCACAGAGAGGCTACTACCCATGTGTTTCGTAGGGAGCAGGGGATGTATATGTTTTGAACCATTTTGGAATGCAAATAGTTGGGCCAGCTGAGGTGGAATGGAAAAATGAAACTGGGCAGCAACTCCTTTTGTCCTTTTCTCAAGTACAATATATTTCATGATTTGTGTTGGAAATGGGAGGATTATTTCCCTGCATGTATTGCTACAAGTATTGACAAATGGGAAGATTTTCAAGATGTTCTTCCATCACTATTGTAATATTTGTCATTGACTTACTGTATTTTTTGAAGACTCCACATTCACAAGGACCTATTGCTGCATACACAACCATAGCTCTTGGAGTCTTGAGACACTGACTGACATAGACTTGACAGTCATAGGAAATTGACTGTGGTGAGTGAATTTGATTGTCAAGCACTTTATAATCATACACTCACTGTACTTAACAACTGATCACTACTCATTTCTAATCTGTCCTTTTCATTTGCACATTTCCATGTACAGTGACCCTTCACAGTTCCCTTGTGTTCATATATTCATGATGATTGTCTTAATGAATAACCTTCCTTTAAATCTATTCTCCTTTGATGAAATGATAAATGTCTTCATACCTCACTTCCCTTGACACTGTCAATTGACTGTACATTTGTTTGTTTCCTATCCAATTCTAGCTCTCCTAAATTGGATCTTTTCAATACCCTCATAATAAGGAAGTGACCAACCTCAAAGAAAGGATATCAAAAAAGGGAATCATCTTCACTACCACTTATAGAAACTACATAATTTACTGCTGCACCCTCCTTGCTAAATGATGACCACGATTTATTAATCCTTGGCTCTAGTTTTATTCCTTGAAAGTGCAAAAGACTAGCAAGAAACACCAAATTATCTAGCCCAAAAGCCACAAAAGAAAATATTATATTCATCTAAAGACTGTCTAACCTCATTCACAAAACCTTTTGATGGACTTTCAAATACCCTAACCAACTGGTAGCAGTGATCTTCCTTGAAATCCTGAATGGTCCCTCTATCTGAACATCTAGGGTTTCTTCAATCTGTGCTATCTCTTGATGATTTGATATGTTGCTGCTATCTTTTTCCAATTAACTATCATATGCCATCACTTCACTCTTGTGAGAACTGACATTAACTTCTTTGTAGTCTTCCATTTGAAAGCTTGTAGCACATTTGACTGCCATGAAAGCTCGAAAAACTGGTAGAAGAGACCTAAAAGGTAACAAAACCCTAACGTCTCAACTCAGTCTTTATTAAATTCAATCATAACAAAACAACCTACTCATGCATGTGAATTTGACTCATTCAAGGCATTAGAGACTAACCTCTTACAAATTTTAAAAGAAAAGGTTGTTTTGACCCTAAAAGATTGAACATAGACTAACAATTGTAATTGTTTGGATCTACCAATTCATCCCCCCTCTCAGTTGATTGTGTGCCCTTCACCCTTGGCCTTTCCATTATTATCATAAATTTGAAGAAAAATATCATAAACTACTCCAAGTGCCTAACAATGATATTGCCTCACATTCATCATCCTATATTGATCCATCCACTTTAGCCTCATCATCCACCTCACATAAATCCTTTCCAATTATCAAGGTCCAAATACGAGACAAGACAAGGGTTGTAGAGACTATGGTCTTAAAGGGTATTTTTATGTAGGACAACTCCCATATTCTCCTAAGACATATGGGAAACCATAACACATAGAAAAAAGCCTCTTCTATCATCAAATTTGAACCCATGGTTTTCTCCAAGTGGGGAGAGCTAAACAAAGAGGTTATAGAGGAAGACATCTCCAAATTGTTGTATCAATATGAGAAAGAGAAAGCAACCCCACCAATAGATCAATTTGGTAAGGGTTTCTAATTCATTAAGAACACAGGGGATTCACATGACATGGTAGCCTTAGTCCACATCAACAAGGAATAAGATAACCCATTTTTCTAGAGAAATGGCAAAAATATCAAGGGCTTGGGTATGGTTCATTATACGTTACTCCTAACATCGAGAGTACCCCTAAAATCATATTGCTTAGGGTTGACAAGGTAGGGGCAGCGTATGCCTCAGATAAATCGATGCAACCTAGGTCATCTCTAACATACCTTAGGGTATGACATTCAGCAAAACAACTACTATGGTTCAACCGACTCGATCCCTTAAGGGTGCAAAGTGTAAAAGGGCAACAATATTTGACAAGGTATTACTCGTAAATTGTGGTGATTACAAAATCTCTATCTGAACCTACGAGATCATATTGGACCCCTCTACAGTAACCTCTCTTGATTATTGCTATCTCGGAGGCATTTTCCTGTGGTGGCGAATTTTCACTCGGAGAAAGAGTTGTCAAATGCAAGTAGTTGAAAGTTGCAAAGTGGTGCAACTTTCGTTCTGCAGCTTGTGTGACCAAACAAACTGTTCCAACGCATCCGGGTGGGTATGTTTACGCTAGAAATGGTCCTCTTTTGCACCTAAACAGGCGGAATCGCTCCGAGCTATGTTCAACCGGATTGATCCCTTAAGGGTCCAAATTGCAAAATGGCTGCAAAATTCAACATGCTATTACTCAGACATTGTGATGCTTAGAAACTTCTCGTTTGATCTGAAAAGATCATGTTGTGCCCATCTACAATAACCTCTCTCGGTTTTTGCTATCTCAAAGACATTTTCCTGTGCTGGCGAATTTTCACTCGGGGAAAAAGTTGTCAAATGCAAGTAGTTGAAAGTTGCAAAGTGGTGCAAATTTCGTTCTGCAGCTCGTGTGACCAAACTGACTGTTCCAACACATCCAGGTGGGTAATTTTATGCTAGGAATGGTCCTCTTTTGCACCCAAACACGCAGAATCGCTCCGAGCTACGTTCAATCGGATCGATCCCTTAAGGGTCCAAAGTGCAAAATGGCTGTGAAATTTAGCATGCTATTACTCGGATACCGTGATTCTTAGAAAATTCTCGTCTAGTCCTACAAGATCATGTTGAGACCATCTACAATAACCTCTCTCGGTTTTCGCTATCTCGGAGGCATTTTCCTGTGCTGGCGAATTTTCACTTGGGGAAAAAGTTGTCAAATGCAAGTAGTTGAAAGTTGCAAAGTGGTGCAACTTTCGTTCTGCAGCTCGTGTGACCAAACGGATTGTTCCAACGCATCTGGGTGGGTACGTTTACACTAGGCATGGTCCTCTTTCACACCCAAACACACAAAATCGTTCCGAGCTACATTCAACCGAATCGATCCCTTAAGGGTCCAAAGTGCAAAATGGCTACAAACTTCAACATGCTATTACTCGGACATCATGATGCTTAGAAACTTCTCGTCTGAGCCTTTGGGATCATGTTGGGCCCCTCTACAATAACCTTTCTCGATTTTTGCTATCTCAGAGGCTTTTTCCTATGGTGGTGAATTTTTACTCGAGGAAAAAGTTGTCAAATGCAAGTAGTTGAAAGTTGCAAAGTGCTGCAACTTTCGTTCTACAACTCGTGTGACCAAACAAACTATTCCAACGCATCTAGGTGGGTATGTTTACACTAGGCATGTTCCTCTTTCACACCTAAACACGCGGAATCACTCTGAGCTACCTTCAACCGGATCGATCCCTTAAGGGTCCAAAGTGCAAAATGGCTGCAAAATTCAGCATGCTATTACTCGGACACCTTGACACTTAGAAACTTCTCGTCTGATCCTACAAGATCAAATTGCACCCATCTACAATAACCTCTCTCGGTTTTCGCTATCTCGAAGGCATTTTACTGTGCTAGTGAATTTTCACTCAGGGAAAAAGTTGTCAAATACAAGTAGTTGAAAGTTGCAAAGTGGTGCAACTTTCGTTCTGCAGCTCGTGTGACCAAACAGACTGTTCCAACACATCCGAATAGGTATGTTTACGCTAGGCATTGTCCTCTTTTGCACCTAAACACGCGGAATCGCTCCGAGCTACGTTCAACCAGATCGATCCCTTAAGGGTCCAATGTGCAAAATGGCTGCGAACTTCAGCATGCTATTACTCGGACATCATGATGCTTAGAAACTTCTCATCTGATCCTATGGGATCACGTTGGGCCCCTCTACAATAACCTTGCTCGGTTTTCGCTATCTCAGAGGCTTTTTCCTATGGTGGCAAATTTTCACTCGAGGAAAAAGTTGTCAAATGCAAGTAGTTGAGGCATATTTTCAAACAATTCACTGCCTTGTCTATGGCTTGTCATGGCATTCCATCACCATGAGACCACTTTTCTTTGAGGCATTTTTTCAAAAATTTCAATGGCTTGTCTATGTTATTGCTTACTATTATGCTTTGATAGATTTTTTCCAAGCATCCATAGCTTGTTCGAAAGCATCTATTTTAGGCTTTTAGCCATAGCAAGAAGGCAATGAACTATTTGATAAAATGCTTTGGTAGACATATATGAAAAATGTTGTAGCATAGACAAGGGAATGAACTATTTGAAAAAATGCCTCAAAGAAATGTGGTCTCATGGAATGCCATGACAAGCTAAAGCAATTGGCAACTTCTCCTAGTTATTAGTTATGCAATGTGAAGTAATTGCATAACTGCTTAGGTTGACTTTGTAAAAAGCTATATTGTAATTGAAATTTTGTCATCTATCAACATCTAGTTATTCATTATGCAATGTGAAGTGATGCTTTGAGTTTGAAAGATGTGCAATGCATGAATATAAACTACAAAAATCTATTTTCTACATTTCATTAGTTAAACTCTTTATTTTATTTGCTCTCTATATCTCTATGCTATGGAAATGCCTTTCGATTTCAAAAAAGATAGTTTTTATCTATTGTTATACAATTTTTTACATTTTTTTATCTCTTGTTATAAAAAGGAGCAAATATACAATGTTAAAGAAGAGTGAAAGCATAACTAAATTTATCATTTCAAAGCAATTTTTTTGATGTATTTTTTCAAATAGTTCATTGCCTTGTCTATGCTATTGCTTACTATTATGCTTTTGATATATTTTTTGAAGCATCCATAGCTTGTTCAAAATCACTTGTTTTAGGCTTTTAGCCATAATAACAAGGCAACGAACTATTTGAGAAGATGCTTTGGTAGACATGTATGAAAAATGTGGTAACATAGACAAGGCAGGGAACTATTTGAAAAAATATCTCAAAGAAATTTGGTCTCATAGAATGCCATGATAAGAAAATGCAATTGGCAACTACTCCTAGTTATTAGTTATGCAATGTGAAGAAATTGCATAACTACTTAGGTTGACTTTGTTCAAACTATATTGTAATTAAATTTTCGGCATCTATCAGCATCTACTTATTAGTTATGCAAAGTGAAGTAATGCTTTGACTTTGAAAGATGTGCAATGCAATGCAATCAACGACATGAATATAAACTACAAAAATCCATAATTCATTAGTTAAAATATTTATAGTATTTGCTCTCTATATTTCTACATGCTATGTAAATACCTTGCAATTGTATTTAAAAGGCTTAATAGGTCAGTTAGGTGGTATTTGCAAAATCAAGTTGTGAATGAATGGTAATTAAGAGCAAAATTGGAAAATTGCCATCTTAGAAGTCTAACAAAGGGTGATTATGGTGGTTGATTAGCTCAAGGGGTAGTTGGAAGGTGGTATCAAGATATATTGCTGTAATACCCCAAGTTGAGGGCTGATTTTGTTCAGTTTCTAATAAGAAAATATACTTGAAAACGCTGATCACTGGTTTTCTTTGTTTTCCTGAATTTTCTTTGCCTTACACAGGCCCACACAAGTCTATCATGACTTGAGGCTTTGGATACTTGATTTCATATGTTTTTACTCTCTTTGCATCTGTTCTGAAGGTTTAAATCCATCGTTGGTGTGTGTGGGATCAACAAACTTGGTTACTGCTCTGTTTTCTGTGTTAGGAGTTTTGAGGGAAACACCATGACACATTAGCCAATCCACCTACTATTATGACCCTATTTCTCAATGGATTGGCTTGTACCATGATTATTTTGGTGTATGAATACTTTGGAGGTTGAGAGAATGAATAAACTCAGTGGGGTGTGAAGTTCTAATGCTGTTCAGGGGTGTTTCCACCATGAAAGTAAGGAACTCAAGTACTGAATCTGAGAAATACTGAAAGGAATGGGATTGTGAGTGTCTTTTAAGTTAGGGAAGAGGTATTGTGGGGTGTTTGGACCTTTGGAAGGATTGGGGGAGGTTTGGAGTTATGAGTTTCTTTAAAACCCTTGTTTTTGTGAAGGTTTAGGACGGTTTGTGAGTAGAGGAATAGAACAAGTTCTTGGGGCTCTTAAAATGGGATAATCTTGAGTTTGGTGAGAATCCCTAAGACTATTTCAAGTTTCCTTGGTTTGGAGGCGAGTTTGTGAGGGGATTCCTTTGGAAATTAGGCCTAATTGTGAAGCCTAGAGCGAGGGAGGTGTATTGAAAGTTCATGTTGGTCCAAAAGAGTTACTATTGGTTTTGGAATATGTTGTGTAACCCTAAAAATGGTATCTTAATCCACCTTTAAATGGTAAGGTGTTTTGGAAAGGTTGGGAGAAATTAGGCTTGGACCGGGTTTTGAGTTTGGTGCAGGAGCACCTACACCACATCATCAATTTTTTTTTTATTTGAATACATCAATAGGGAAATGTTAGTGTATTTAGCTTTATTTTGTCTAATAAGCTTTGAGAGATCAAGCATAATGCAAATAAATGGTGTTTTGTGTCTTAGAAGTCAATTAGAAATCATATAAGTTGTAAAATGCTGACAAAGCAACTTTAACACAAACAAATGTAATTAAGGGACCAACTAATCCCAAGGTTGGTTATGGGCATTGGGGAGAAGGTGGTTGTTGGAAAACTCTTAAAAAATCCTTACCAAGGCTCTAATGAGAGAGTGGAAGAAGTTTTGTAACAATTTTACACAATAAACACCACAATTTTGAGCAATTTTCTAGAAAAATGTTGTTTTCTTGATCTTTTTGAGTTTTGTACGGGAACATACAGGTTCTTCATGGTCTAATAATTTTAGAGGATGTGTTTATATGTTTTCTAATTCATTTATTTTTTATTTTGTGTCTTAACTCTTTGTTTGTAGAGAGAACCAACACAAACAGTGACTGTCCCAGTGTTGCTGAATCAAGGGTTTGAGGGGAAATTTGTGATGTAAAAATCAATCCACCTATTGTTTGCTATTTTATCTCAGTGGATTGATTGAAAACATGTTATAATAAGTGTGTCAACTCATTTTGGAATAAGGAGTCATAATTATGTGGTGTTTTTGTGACTGTTCTAAGACTGAACAAGGGTTTTCCAACATGGAAGTGAGGAACCAAAGAGAGGTTTTTAAGAATTAATGCCTGTAAGGGTTATCTAAGGGTCTGATGAGTCTGTGTAGAAGTATTTTGAGGTGTTTGGGGCTTTGGAAGTGTTGAGAGAGGTCTGGAGTTGTATGTTTCTTTAAAACCCTTGATTTTGTGAAGGTTTAGGAGGGTTTCTTGGGTTTTGTGAGTTAGAGGCTCTGTAGACACAAACTAATGAAATTTTTTGAGGTTTGGCACCATGAATTAAGACTATCCAAGGCGTTTGGATAGATACCTAAATTTGGAAGGGTGGTCCCTTTGGAAAAAAAAAGGGCTAATTGTGAAGCCAAAATTGAAGTAGGTGTGCTGAAAGTCTATGTCGGTCTAAAAGAGAGACCACTGATTCTTTGGTATGTTGTGTAGCCCTGAAAAGGGTATCTCAATCCATCTTGTAATTTTCTAGTGTTTTGGAAAGGTTGGGAGAAATCTAGCTAAAGCTGAGTTTTGAGTACTACAAGAATAACCAGTCACAAATGTGAGTTTTGGAAATCTTGATGAATCTGACTTAGGGATTGTTCTCAATTGATTCAATTTTCATTGTATGAATGTTGATGGTCTTTGTAGGGCCTTGGTGGAGTCTTGTTTTTCATTTGCAAGGTTGAGGAGTTGAGACCCTTGAGGGTGGGTTGATTCCTATTAGGTTGAATCATTATGAAGAAGAGTTCTTGATTGAGAATTGACATTTCCATTGTTGTGAGTCTTCTCCACCTTGGCTCTGCATCAGAGTGCTACAAGGGTGGATTGTTGGGTAAGGTGTTGAATGAAGAGTTTGGTTTGATGGGGCTTTGAGGTTGTGTAGATTGCTCAAAATAGGTTGTATTAATCTTGTTAGGAGCCCCTTGAAGGCAGGTTGTCAGACTGATTGGGTTTGAGCCTCCTTGCCTCTACATCGGTGAGGCACAAGTAATTGAAGCATTCCAAAGGATACAAACCACCACGAATGGAGCTTATTTATACAATATGCTTTAGATGGGGCTTATTGAGCATTCAACAGTAATTAATTAAGCATTAGATGTAAACAAAATCCATGCCTACAACATTCAAGCATACAACTTATACGATACGCATGATAACATCATTCAAGAATGGCAGTAGCAAAATAAGAGTTTCTTTAATCAAAAATCCGAAAGGCTATACAATGATATATATTGATAAAAGTATATAAATATATCCAAAAAAACCATATAGGCTTAGTACAAAGGAGCCATTTGGACATAAAATATCACGTATATATATCAATAGTACAAAACATATGTTCCAAAATGCCACATAGGCATACAACAAACAACACTAATACATTGTCATTTCCCTCTAGGGGAAGGAAATAGATCCCGTGCTGCCTTCGAAATTTGGCTGGATGGAGTGACTGTTGCTTGTCTTGTCTTTCGAACACGCCCGCTACTCCTCTTCTCTTCAATCTGGACCTTCAACTGATAAAATTAAAAGTAAAGATGTTAAAACATAGAAATTGAATTATGGAATGGCATATAACAAAATATAATCACTTACCACATACATATAGTCATCATGCACATTTAAAGCATCACCATGCCCACGATCTGGAGTGACAACCACCTATAGCAACCATGAAGATAGAAATTAAACTACATAAAATTATCGTGAAAATTTTCTATAATAGACCATAAAAGAGAAAATATAATGTCAAATCGACTAATCTATTCCATACCTCTCTCAATGGATCAGAACTGGCTATTGTTTTAGCAACTCCATGGTCCATCGTGCCACCAACATCACCAGGGCTATCTCTTGTCAACAACTGCAAATGAAACAATATCTCAGGTATCATGTTGATATAGGAGAACATAATGTGACACGATCAAGGAATACTTGAATGTAATGTTTGTGTTTCTCATCAATTTTTTAGATTTGTATATACGCAAAATTATGAAAACTAGCTAACATAGATTTACAACCCTATTAATGAATAAAGGCTACCTGAGTGTATGTTGTTTGAGGATATGAATCATGAGGTGTGGAGGAAGAAGGTGCACCAGGAAATTATTTGAAATCCGAAGCATGTTGTGAGACAAACATTCAAATATAACATTCAACTGTTCAAATGCAATAATAATATCTTTAATATTAGTTGCATACCTGTGGACTCATCGTCGAGAATGTATAAGGGTCTATAGGAATAGAGAATCCCTCATGAACAGTGTGACCCTGAAATTTCATCATATCAAAATTCTACTAATTTAGTTACTCTTAAATTTCAAAATATATTTTAATAAACAACATTAAAATAACTTGCTAAATTTTACTTGAGTGTCAATTCTGAATGTATCATTCAGAATATCATCTGTGAAATCCATCGCCTCTGCAATTGACTTAGGCTGTGTAGCTGCATCATGAGCACCCTGATAATCGTACGTGCAAACAACACCACAAGCGCCACAATGGTGGGGTGGAGCTCGGGGCCTACACGTCTCCTCCACACTAGGCTCTACTAGAGGACTCGCACACTGTAAAATGGTTTGGGTGAGTGAGCCAATCGACTTCATCGTGTCCACCTCTACACTGTCCTTAAAAATGGAAGGAACAATGACATGCTCCACCATGGGTTTTCCCTAGGCTCTCGATGCCAACTGTGGATTACGTCGTGCAATAGGTCTATCGTGTGTGGAGCCCCCACCTCTACCCTAAAAATCTAAGATGTCAAAATAGTTTGGCAGTTTATTGAGGACAAACTCGCAATAGAGTTTCCTCAAAAAGTATTGCAGCACCTCATGGTTATTGCATGGAGGTTGGTCAAATACCATCCACCACCGCTCCCAAAATTTGTTTCTAATTAAATCATGGTGGCACCAATGGATGGGGAACCTCCTGCATGCATGGGACAAAGGTTCATTGGTTTTTGGGTCTTTAAATAGGGCACACAACTCGGCTTTGCTAATTTTTAGTTTTTTGACATCTACATATGACAAACCATTAGCATAAAATTGTCTCATCTCATCTCTCTTAGTTGACCAAAAATTCATTTGCTCGCTCATTTCTCCTACATGAGTTAAAATTGACTTCAATGATTCAAAAATCCCTCTCCTATAAGGGTGGGTTTCGACATGCTCGGTTAATCTTGCAATTAATTGTTGAATGTCTCTTTTATTGTTTTCAATTTGATTTTGAATATTTTATTGTGTTCCTTGAGGATGCCTATGAATTGATGGAGGGGTTTCGAGTTGTTTTTGTATAAGAGGCTCTTGATGAGGGGGTGATTGTGAATTCTCATTGTTTTGAGGTGGAGATTCATTCCCTGAGAATTAGAACAAAGTTTTATTATAAAAATCTATTTAAAGTTGCATTCCAAATCAAATTCGAAATAAATAGAATAAAAATACACACCTCTTTGCAATCTTCGACCTCTCCGATGTGTTGGCGGCATCCTCGTGGAAAATGGCATGCTAAGGATGCAAAGAATGGAGGAGATTTGGCGAGCGCGAGTTGCAAACTTGAAATCTTTCTTCTCAAGCCATGGGTTGAAGACAAAATGAGGGTTCCAAACCCGACTTTTGCATTTTATGTATTTTTAGACATTTGGCGTGCACCAAAGGCCTTATTTTGGGGTTTTTGTGATCGTTTTTCCAATTTGGCACCTAAATTGTGTCACAGATTGGTGCACTTACCTATCTACATAGCCTAAGTTATTTTATCTTTGGTTTATGTTTATGTTTTGTTTCTAGTCTTGTTGTTGTACCGAACACATGACCAATCAAATGGATTGGTCTTTACTTTCGTTCAATAATAAATCAAAAGCTCATATGGCTTTAAAATTTCTTAATTTTAGGATTAAAAAATAATTATTGACATTTAAATATATTGATCAAATATCTAACTATTATTTTTACTGTGTGGCTGCTAAGCATGATAAATTGTACTCCAGGTAAATTGCAATGCCATTTCCTTTTACAGGCTTAACACTTATACTTAATGCATTGTAGTATATGTTTGTGACCTTGTCTTTGAACCAGTTCTGAAGTTGATCATAGATAGAGAAACCGAAATTGCACAAGAATTTGCATCTATGCCAATGTTCGCTAATGAGGAAGTAAAGATAAGCATTGAAAAGTTCAACTAACATGTGAGTAAAGTTTTAATTATTTCATCTTATATTTTAATTTTTAAATGTTCCCTGAATTGTGTGAAGTATGGACATTAATATTAAAACTACAATGAACAATGCAATATCTTTTTCCATTTTTGCTCATTTAGTCTTCTTATGCTTTTTTACAAGATTATGTATATAGTCTATCTAATGAGGCTTTGTACCTCAACCACCAAAAACATATGCAATGAAGGGAAATAGGATTCCCCAACTAGGCCCGTAGGGTTTTTCACCTAAGGAGCACTTGGTTTAGGAATGACACTCTTTCGCCTTAGTGATATGATTTTGGGTAAGTTCATTCAAAGATAGAGGGTTTAGGGGGGCGTGAATGTGTGTGATTGAATGTGATAAACTAAAAATTAAAATGATTAATGAATGCTAAACTATTGAAATGCAAAGTGCTGGAAAACACAATGTTGTATGCAAGCATATACAAAATGACCTAATAATGTACACTAAACTAAACATAAATGAATGAGATAGAATGTGTGTACCTGGAAATAGAAGAAGGATATGATGGAGGTTTGGAATGCTGATGAAAATGTTGTAGAGGCCGAAAGGGACACTTGTGCCAATCTAGGTGACTTAGTCCCAGATTCCTGAAAAACTGGTCCGGAGCTCGTTTCTGCCAAATGGGTGTTTGGAAATGTGAAGACCACGTGAAGGCCTATCTAGTGGGACTAGGTCACCATTCTTGGTGACTTAGTCCTCTTCAGGATTTCTGGAATTTCTGAAGGGGAAACGGAAGCCCTCGGTTTGCACCTTGGTTCTTCACAATTGTCCGCTTCTAAAACTTTGATATTCGGGCCTGTAAGTGAATTTTGGTGGATTTTTAGACTTTTCATGCAAGGAGAGGTCTTCAAAAATTCTTCAAGGTCTTCAATGATCTTCAATGTACCTAAATCTGCAAACACACAAGGAGAGAAGGAGAAAAATGTTGATTGTTAGGGATTAGGGGTTTGCCTTGGTCAAACCCCTTTTAGGAAACTAAACCAAAATGAATAAAAAATGTAAAGCATGAATACGAAACAATTGAATAATGGAGTGAGTTACCTTGTCATGATAAGATATCTTGTGTTGTTGTAGCAATCAACCCTTGAATTCTTCAGAAAAGATGTTTTGTTGACTTGGAATGCTCAAAACCCTAACTTGCTTGAGAAGAAGGAGAGAAGAGAGATGAGAAGAATTGTGAGTTGAGTGGTACATATAATGATAAATTAGGGTTTTGAAGCTTATTTATACAAGTTATGCCTTAATTTTCTTGAAATAAAACCATACAGGCCAACCTTAGGGTTTTAGAGACAAGAATCTGGAAAGAAATTAAGTTAATTTTGAAATTTATGCCACATGGGACTAGGTCGCCCAAGGTGGTCACCTAGTCCACCTGAGAAATTTTCATTGAATGCCGGGAATGATCATGTGGTTGATGATGCTTTTCAGGGTTGTCTCATGAAAATACACTAAGATAGGACCTATATGTGTATTAAGGGGTCATTATAGCATAATAAAGGGTTGATTAAGTGATGACAAGCCTAGGAAAGTGTAAAAATGTTTTGCAACACCTTACAACACTTTGGCACACGGCTTGGAAAGGGGTGAAAAGAGGCTGAAAATGGTCCAAAATTCATAGGCAAGGGTCCAAATGATTGAAAAGGGTCAAAGGCTACACTTTTTGGCGACACAATACCTTTTTCGAATGCATGAATTCAATATCAAATTACAATTCAGCTTTATATGGGATCATATTTCATGATTTGAATAATTCATATTTATTATGTGTTATGGACATGTCCTTATTAGATGTTCTCTAATGAAGTTGATGTGATCTATGTGAAGTGCAGTAGAGAATCTTTCAACTTTTATTTTAATCTTGGCTGGCTTTCAACGAGTGGCTGACTATTTTTAATTTTGTAGTCATAGTTATAACAGTGTTATTTACTATGGGACATATTTCCCCTGCTGACATGAATCTAGCCATTAGTGTTGCTTCTTCAAATGTTGGAAAACTGCATCTCAAACAAGTAGCTAGAATCACGAGCATCAAAACCTATTTGCTTGAAGTGATTTTTGAGTTTTCTAGCTACATCTATTGATTGCCTTATAGCAGTAAGCTATTGCTTCTATTATCAAGGGACCTATCAATCTTAATAGTAAATAAAATCTATGTAAGCATGAATTCCAATTTCCAATCAGACACGCCAACTACTATCAACAATGCGACTTACCCACTAGAGATATCCATAGTGATTTCTTGAACATGTGCATGATATCCATGGATCAAGAAATAGATAGAGCATTAGGTATATCTTGAACAGGTAGACATGTTTCAATGACTTTTGTTGTTTCATGAACATACAATTAATTTGGATTGAATGGAAAATTTGCAAAAAAATAGCCCAAACTCCCTTTTAATAAAATAATGCTAGAAACCATAGGATAAATTTAAGTGCCATGATTTGCAGTGAATCTATCAATGGACAATAGTGTGCAAAAAACATTGGACTTCACATAGTAATTGTTAGAAACACCATGAGAAAATTATGAAAAACCTTTGAGACACCCAAAACATGGTTAGAACAACAAAAGTGCTTTCAAATGATGCAAAGATATTTGTTATAGTGTACATAGGAATAGGATAGTTATAAATCATTTCAATAGACACAGATTTTACATCGAAATTTTTTACATCGACATATTTTACAGTTACTTAGAACTAATTTGAATTTGATAGATTTAAGTGCAGTTGACATGCATGTTTGATAGAGAAAATATTAGTTCCATTGTTAGTGATCACTAGCATAAGAGTTGACATTAATGGACTATGGTGTTAAGTCTTTAACTAAGCATCAAAGATTAATCCATAAAAACTGTTACAAGGACATAGAAGTAAAATATAAAATGACAGTGTAAAAGATATAGTAACTTTCAAACACCTCCTTTTTCTATTTTTTCTATTTATATTCTTCACTATTGTTGATTTTTTTATGGCTTAATGTCTCTAAGAAAATCCCTGGACTCATACAAACACACAACTGTATTTCCAATAGGAACAATTCTCATTTTAATCTAATAGATTGAAGTGCAACTGGCATGCATGTGTGTAGAGAAACACTTACTTCCATTCTTAATCATGGCAAACAAAGAAGTCAACATTAATGAATTATGGTGTTAAGTCTTTAACTCAACAACAAAGACTAACCCATAAAAATAGTCAAAGATAGCGAAGAATAAACGTTAACCCATAAAATGCAGAGAACAAAAAACAATAGACAAAAACATTACCCAGTTGATGAAATGATTTTATATTGAGACATTTTGCTTTTATTTGGACCTGAATTTCATTTTTGTTTAATAAATTGAAATGTAGTTCGTATGCATGCATGCAGAGAAAAGATTAGTTCCATTCCTAATCTTGAATGAAGAGAAAAGATAGAAGATTATTGTTGGGATATGGTGTTGTACACCATTGCATAAAATGATTTATTATATTTTTGTAATTAAATAATTATTTAGTTGTGATACACCTTGGTGGTGTTGTTAATTATACTAGGTAATTATTTGAGGTCCACTTGATGTTGTATTTTAACATTGTATTATTATTTAATGTGTGGGAGACATGTGATAATAATTTAATATTGGGGAAATATTAAAAAAAGGTGATGTATTAGTACCCAATATTAAATAAGGGGTTAGTGGTTTTGTATTCACATGGTTTTGTGGTACATGGTTTCACCTTACCACTAGTTGTTTTATGTGTGAGCTTGTGTCTATAAAAGAAAACACATGTGTAGTGGTTTAGGTTGGCTGAGTGGTTTGGATGTCATTATTGAGTCTTCTTGTGGAGTGCATTTGTGAAGCATGGCATGGGATGTGTGGATTCATGCTTGGACACATGAGAATGCATTGGAAGGCTTGATGCTTCAGAAGTGTTCATCAAGTAACTTTTATTTTCTTCATGGCTAATTAATATGGAGTATGGATGCTTTTGGAGGTTGGGTTTTTCCCTCTTGAGAGTTTTCCCAAGGTATATCTTGTGTCATCTTTGATGGGTATGTTGTCTATTCTCTTGCATGTGGATTTTGATCACTTATTTACATTGTTATCTCTTTTGGGTTATGTGGAAATTGTCATACAATGGTTGCAAGTTTCCTTACAATTACGAATCCAATCTGAAAGAATAATTGGGTGTCTCCAACAAAAAAAACATTGCATACTGATGAAATATTATAGATTTTACAGTGGCATATTTTGCATTTATTTAGATCTAATTTTCATTTCATATATTGAATTGCAATTGGCATGCATGCGTAGCAGATAATAGATTAGTTGCATTGTTAATGGTGGTCAACAAAGAACTCAACAATAATGAATTATGGTGTGACGTCTTTAAATGGGCAACAAACATTAACTGATAAAAGCATGCAATGATAAGGATCAACAAAGATTAACCCATTAAAGGGAGATAAAAAAATATGGAATGACACTGTAAAAGATATAGCAACTTTCAGACTCAAGAGAAATAGGTTTCACTCTCATCAAACAATCTGAGCAAAGACTAGACAACGCAAAAAAGATAGTGTAAAAGATATAGGAAATTACAAATGCCTATTTTTTTGATAGATTTCATTGTCATTAAATAATTCATGAAAATGATTAGACGATGCAAATAATCCTTTGCTAAACAGTCTTAAAACTTGACACCAGAATCCATTAATGTCAATTGTATTTCAATCCACGAACAATAAATGAAAATTAGTGAGTAGGGAATGCTAAAAGTCCTTGTTAACACACCACACATTGAGAGGAACACTTGGTGCCAGGACACAAATATATCAAAGAACATTAGAAAGCTATGAGATATTTGCAATAGAAATAAAACATTACCAATTGACGAAATGATTTCATATGAAGATATTTTGTACTCACCTAGGCCTAATTTTCATTTTCATTTAATAGATTGAAGTGCACTTGGCATGCAAGCATGCAGAGAAAAGATTACTTCCAATATTTATCATGGTCAACAGAGAAGATGACATTAATGAATTATGGTGTTAAGTCTTCTAGTCAAGAACATAGACTAATCCATAAAAGCACTCAAAGATAGGGAAGAGTAGACATTAGCCCACAAAATTTACAGATCAACAAACAATAGACATTAACCCATAAAATGTAGAGATGTAAAAAGCTATAAAATGACACTGTAAAAGATATAGGAACTTACAAATGGCTCATTTTTCACTTTCAATATGATAGACATAAACCCTCTCAACAGACACATATTTCACCCTCTCAATCATTTTTCAAACTTTTGCAATGATTTAATCTCTGTTGTTCCCTATCAATCAGTGTTCTTATGGATTAATCTCTATTTTTGCAATTTTGTCATTGGATTTTGATATTTTGGTCATTGTTTTGTATTTTTCTAGTCCAAATTAATTGTGTATTCATTAAACAATGATAGACATTGAAGGATTTCTATTTGTTCAAGATATGTATGATTTACCATGGATGTTTTGATGCATGTAATATGAGAAAATGAATAAACAACACAAATTATACTTTGCTCGACAGAATTAAAAATTCACACCATAAGCCACTAATGACGCCTGCACTTCACTCTACTCACAATAAATGAAAATTTGCAAATAGTAAATGCAAATGTACTGCTTAAAATCAACGCCTCACCAAAAACAGTGGGTGCGAAGATACGACTATACCAAAAAACTCATGAAATATTTCCAATAGAAAAGTTCATTACAATAATTAGATAAATTAGAAAATGAAAAAACCACGAGGAAAATACTAGCAGCCAATGAGAAAATTGCAAAAAAAATTCAATAATTTGTTTTTAATAAATTAATCCCTAAAACATCAACATAGGGAAGTATATATTTTACCGACATGACTTGCGATGCACATACTAATAGGCATCAGTGCATGGAAAACATTATATAGAAGCACAGGGAAAAAAACCAACATCCAATGAGAAAATTACAAAAAAAGGGCAATGCTCGCTATGCAAAAAATAATCCCACAAAATATAGCGAAAATCTCATTGTTGTGTAGCAAATTGCAATAGGCTTATGCATTACTAATGTTTTCTTGCTATACACATGTCTTCACTACAAATGTTTATGTGGATAGGTGGTATTGTTCATAGTATTTCACATGCCTTGTCTAAAACTAGTGCTAATGTTGAGCTTTGGAAATTGGAATGCATTGTTATACAAATTTTCTATTTATTATTAAGATTGATAGGTGCTTTGTTCTTCTCAGGTGGCGGTTGTTACTCAAACCATTTTTTGCGGATGTGAGTACATAGGAGATCAAGTTTATAACGTGATATGGTCTAAATTTGTAAGTTCACTCTATTTTTTATTCCTATTTTATATAATCATGGCCTATTCTTCCTACAATAAAATTATTCTAGTTATTTATATAGAAAATCTACTAGATTACAATTACAGTCATGCACCAAGCCTATTTCCCTATGCTATTCTTTGCAACTATATCATTTTTTCAGTTTTGGCTTCTTCTACTTTTTGCTTTATCCACTATTGTTATGTTCCACTTCTATATTATTACAATGTCATTCAACAAAGATATTTTGTACAGTTGGTAATTGCACATTTCAATGAATATTTCACTTATATTTGCAATTATACATAAAAGGACTTGATCACTTGCTTGCAATCATTTGTAATGGACCTAGTTTAGCTACAAGAATCAAATGAGATAAAGAAGAAACCTTTGACAGGATGTCGTTCATGGTCATAAAGTAGAGACTATAGAAATTGGCCAGCTTCACAAAATTGGAAAACTCTATGGTTATCTAGGCATCAATGTTGGTCATTGCTACTCTGTTTGAGTTACTATTAATCAATCACCAAAGTCTATATTAGAAATCTACGCTTACGTTTTTAATCGTATCAAGGAAAACTATAATTTTGTAAATACAATTTTAATGCAAAATTTTGGTAAAGCATAGTTTTCATGGACCTTGAAGCACTATTGCTTATTAGATGTTCATACAGTGGAATTGCCTTGGACGGTGCAAAGTTGTTGCTCCCTAGGACTTGAGAGCAAAAAAATTTCTTGCATATTGCATTTTGCAGTTTCCCTTCCCACAACACACAAACATGGCATAGTATTCTTTTGTTCTTCGATAAAGATTGATAAAGCATAATAGCCTTCTATTTGGCAAAGTTTCAGTTGTTTACATATTGATAGCGAAAATTTTGCTTAGAAGCTCCAAGATTGCAATTGCATTAATACATATATGTATATATACATATGTATATGTATATGTATGTATGTGTCTATGTATATATATATGCATATGTCTGTGTGTATGCATATATGTATCTAGGCTGAAACCATATATGGAGTTGAAAAGAATAATAATATTACTACCAAAATTGATTGATTTATTTGCTTACGCTTAGTTTCCTTACTTTTATTGAAATCATTTTCCACCGCTCAATTTATTTGGTTTATTTTTTGTAGATTCTGGACTATATAGGATTTCCAATTCCATGATATTTTCCACATTTTTCATTGTTCTTGATCAATGTGAGTAATACATAATCATGCTTGTTTCTCTTTTTCCTATTTTCAAATACCTACTGCCCTGCTCAATAGTCCTAAAACAAGTTTCATTTTAGCCACATGAATTGATATTAAGAATTTGTTGTTGCATTGTAGGATTTTTAGTGCACAATAGTCGACCAAAGGCTATAGTTAGGAATTCTGCATTGCTATTGATCACAGTGAGTAATTGCTTCTTTAATTCTTCTTTGTATGTATTCAGTATTTCAAGCTTCACACATTCTTTTATAGTAATTACTATACTAAGTAGTGTCAATACAATTCATATCTTTTGTCCTTTCACATGAAATCTGCCAATATGGTTACAAATAATTGTGTCAAGAGATAAAAACTATCACAACAACCAATTGTAGTAGAAACCTACAAACGAAGTGAAAATGCACCTTTCACGTCAATTGATGAAGCTCTGTTGGAGTAAATTAATCAATATTTACTCTAGTGCTTAATGCAAACTTAGGAAACGATCTTCTAATTCTGATTGCGAGTGTTATTGCATTAATCATGCATTTCAATCAGTCATGTGCTTCATTAGTCACTTAATTGATTCATGCATTATGTTATATCACTCCTCTCTCAGTCAGAACTCCATCATTCAGGGTCTCATGTTGAGTTCGTCTGAGTCTACATAAGGACATTCAATCCTTCATTGTATTCATTCAGTAATCAATAATCATTACCATTTCACATATTTCTTTGTGTTCTTGACTCTTATCTCCTAGATCTTCCTAATTCTAATATGGTATCGGAGCATGGACTAGAGATTGTTGCAATCCATTAGGTGAATTTTTTTTTTTATTTAGTTTGTTTCATTCTCTCTCCCTGCTAACAATCTGCAGGAAAGGATGAAACAAATTTGTGTTTCAACAAATCGACTCCACCCCCATTTCTTGTGTGGTGTAAATATCTGCGTAGTAAAACTCTTGACTCAGAGATATGCTATTGAGGATCTGTGTGGTGCAGTTCAAACCAAGTTGCAAGTCATAATGCTAAGCAGTGTGAATCATAGTCCCTGCACTATGAATTGTGTTTGATGGGCGTCGATTATATTTGCAGTCATTTGTTGGCATTCGATTTTGAAGTGTGTTGGGCCATTGGATTTTGGCATCGTATTTGGAATTCGCTACTTTTCCATAGTCACTAATCATGGCCTCATGATAATCTCATCCAACCCTCAAAGACCCCTGCATCTTTCATTTTGCAGAGTCAGTGGTAGCAATGAGGTGGGCACTGCAACCACTCAGGTGGGTCGCACCATCTATGGAACAAACGCCCAATTTGGGGCATGAGGTGTTTACTGTGCAACAATGGTGAATATTTTACTACACTAGCCTCAAAGGAGGCATGAATTTGTAGCCATTATCATATGGTTGCACGTTTAGCCATTGCAAAGACACTTTGTCAACCCGCGTGCTGGCCTTTGAAAGCAGCATGAGATTATTTGGGGAGGGTGATTTGGGAGAAAGGAATCATACATTTTTAGGTTGCACCATTGACCCCCATGAAACTTTCCACACTGATGTTAGGTATAGGCCATTGTGCTTCATTTGTAGGCTGTGCTCTTTTCCTTACAAACCACACCCTTGCATAGCGGCCTGGTCAACAAGCCTCAAAATGGTCCACACTTTGAGGAGTGAAGTAGGCATGATAGACTCCTAACAAGACTTCTCACAGTTTGTGTGGTTGAGTCTTTAATTTTTCTCCACATGGCATAATTTTTCTTATTTTGACTATACTCAATTGCCCAATTTTTCCCTTTCTTTTTCTTTTATAAAGAAAATAAAAAAATTTTCTAACCATTATCGTAGTGATTTGATCAACCACAATTGTTAGTAAAAAGGGGAATTTTGTGTTTAAAAGGGGTATTTACCAATTTGGGAAAAAATGTATAAGGAGCCAAATGTAAAAATTTGTATCTAGATGCATACATGTTT
Source organism: Sequoiadendron giganteum (assembly GCA_007115665.2). Lineage (NCBI taxonomy): Eukaryota > Viridiplantae > Streptophyta > Pinopsida > Cupressales > Cupressaceae > Sequoiadendron > Sequoiadendron giganteum. Next base: position 638,748,558 of record CM021108.1, on the reverse strand, counting down.
CTTTTATTTTGCTTCTAAATAAAAAAACTTAGAATATTAAAATTTTCTAATTAACTGTCAAGCTCCGCACTGCTCCTCCAATCAGCAGCCAAAAGTGTTCTTTTGTTCTAAATTCCTGTCTACATGAGATTCCAGAGTCATCCTCATGTGCTTCCAGAGTTTCTTTGTAGCAGGGTTCCTCACTACATGAGCTTCCAAATTCGCATCCTCAAGTGCTTCCAGAGTTTCTTTCTAGCGGGACAATATTGAGCATTGGATAAATAATGGCATCATCCCTAAAAAAAGGCATCTTTTTAGTTCTTCAACAATTGCAACTTTCTTCTTTAGTTTGAATAATTGTTGGCAGTCACATCACTGTTGTTGGCCCACCATGTTCATCACCTTTGTAGCTTGTTCTCTATCAGTCTTCACAAGATCTTGGATCAACATCACCACTTTCCGACATGTGGACACATGAGCAGTTTTCAAAGGCACACATCATTGCACTATTTTCCTTCATCATTTTTTGCTTCTCCTCAGTTTTCATTCAAGGGGGTGTTGAAGTAAATTAATCAATATTTACTCCAGTGCTTAATGCAAACTTAGGAAAAGATCTTGTAGTTCTGATTGTGAGTTTTATTGCATTAATCATGCATTTCAATCAATCATGTGCTTCACTAGTCACTTAACTGATTCATGCATTATGTTATCTCACTCCTCTCTCAGTCAGAACTCCATCATTCGAGGTCTCATGTTGAGTTCGCCTGAGTCTACATAAGGATATTCAATCCTTCATTGTATTTGTTCAGTAATTGATTCAGTAATCAATAATCATTATTGTTTCACATATTTCTCTGTGTGCTTGACTCTTATCTCCTAGATCTTCCTAATTCTAATCACTATGCATATTTTTTTTGAATTGACTCGTTCAATTACAAAGTTGGTGATTTCCTATTTGACATAGTACATGTTTTGCTTCATTTCCATTATACATCAAAACAACTACATAATGGTTTTGTGGATCATTTCTTAAACTATATTCACAATCGTTGTCCTATAGCTTTAAGCTCCTATGATACTGACTTGCACCCAATAATGCTAACGGATTTACATAATGTACATGACAAAAACATGTATCTACGAAGAATGAGGCTTTGAGCCACAAAATCAATAATAGTGGTGAAACTAGGCTTTGGGGTGACACATTCTGTCTAAAATGGCTAGCATATTGGCTAAACATACCAGTATTCATTTGGTATTTAACATATAAAACAATGTACTTACATTTCAACAAGGATGCATGTAATCTTGCAATATCAATTCTTTTCCACGATACAACTCTTGTTGCTGGCCACTATGAGCCTGTGTTCTCATGACTAACAAAACATTATAACAAAAGCCTAATTAGGAAAATTGAAAGTACAATGTGAAAAACTAAGAAAAGCAATACATAAGAAAATAGAATACATAAAAAACCACAACAAAAAATAAATTAAGAAAATGAAGAACAACCATAAAGGAAAAACTAAATCATAGAAATAAAAGGATAAAGGACTATATAAAAAATAAACTAAAGTAAAAAGGAAAAGAATAAAAACCAAAAGCACCAATTAATAAACTAAAGCAATTAAGAAATAAAGAAATCAAAAAAAATAAAACAAATGAAAAAAGCCTAAGAAATAAAAGAAGGGAATAAAACTAACAAAAGAATGCAAGAATAAAAGAATAACAATTAAAAAGGCCTAATCTATTAAGTACAAAAGAAAGAATAAGAAGAAATAAACTAAAGAAGGCAAGAATATAAGGAAATGGAAATACCAAAAGAACAGAGGAAAATTTTGAAGAGAAAAAGAATAAAAAGACAGAAAAAAAGAAAAGAAAAAAGGAAGAGAATAAAAGAATAAAAAGAAAGCAATAAAAAGATATGAAAATTAAAAGAAAAGAGAGAACATGGAGGATATATATATAAGAGAAAACAGGTCAAAATGATTTTTTTTTTTTTTATAAATAAGAAAAAACAAGAATATAAATAAATATAAATAAAAGATAACAAAGAATAAGGAGAAGACAAAAAAGAAAACAACAAAAAACAAGAAAACAAAAGATAACATAAAGAAAAGAGAGAAAAAGAAAAAGGAAGGAAGATTAAATAATCAAACCAAGGCATGAAATAGGTCTAAAATAAAATTGAAAGGAAAAAGATAAACAAAAAATATAAATAAATGCAAAATAAAATTAAACACAAAAGAAAACAAAATTCAAACATTATAAGTACAAACAAAGGAAAATAAAGGAAAGGAAGGAAATGAGGACACAAGGAAGGAAGGTGAAGGAGGACCGGGAACTAAAATAAGAAGGGAACAAAAGACAAGGAAAAGAAAGAACTCAAAGACCGGAGGAGGGAAAAGAGGGAAGGCAAGAGGGGAAGGAAAGGAAAAGAAAAAGGAGGGTAAGGGAAGGAAGGAACCAAGCAAGAAAGGAGGGAAGGGGGTTAGGACTCACCAAGGCGAGAGAGAAGAGAGCCAACCGGGGGGGAGAAGGTTTTGAGGATGATGGATGATTTCGATGGCTTCTTTTAGCTTTCTCTTGAAGAAATTTTCTTCTTTGGTGTCCCCTCACCACTAGTTGGTGTCCCCTCCTTCTCATCGCTAGTTGGTGTCCTCTCCTGGGACACCAAATAGCGGTGAGGGGACACCAAAGAAGACAATTTCTTCAAGAGAAAGCTAAAAGAAGCCATCAAATTCATCCATCATCCTCAGAACCTCCTCCCTCCACTCTGATTGGCTCTCTTCTCTCTCTCGCCTTGGTGAGTCCTAACCCCCTTCCCTCCTTTCTTGCTTGGTTCCTTCCTTCCCTTTCCCTCCTTTTTCTCTTCCTTTCCTTCCCCTCTTACCTTCCCCCTTTTGCCTCCTTTGGTCTTTGAGCTCTTTATTTTCCTTGTCTTTTGTTCCCTTCTTGTTTTAGTTCTCGCTCCTCCTTCGCCTTCCTTCCTTGTGTCCTCATTGTTGGAGTGAAAATACACTGAGAGGGGGGGGGTGAATCAGTGTTTATAACTTCTTAAACAATTTAAACTGAAACTGAAAAGAACCATACATATGTTCTCATTTATCAATGATAGTGCCATTCATGTATTCGAATGCAATCATATAAACTGAAATGAGTAGTGTAGCATTGCATTTTAAAGCCATAAAGTACTGAAGCAAATGAATCAAAGAGACACAAATAGACACAAGATATGTCGAGTGGAAAACCCTCTTGGGGTAGAAAAACTGCTCCTTAACCTGCTGCCTTTTTCAGGCTTTCATTTCAATAATTTATTTTGACAAAGCCTCAAAGGCCGATTTCTGAGCACCGACTCAAGGAGCACCAACCCCTCTGTTTAGAGACACCAATCTCAAGGAGCACCAACCCCTTTCCTAATATTCAATAGAACGTACAATAGTATAGAGGATCTCTCTGTTTCAATTGATTTATGTCAAGTGCCTCTTGACAGACAAAGCATAGAATTTTCAAGAGTCAAAATTGACTCTTCAGAATTCCATACATTATCTAATCTTGATACAGCTTGATGAAAATCTTAACACAGTCACAATACAATCTCATCAAACTATATTACAATGATACATCTTTTCTTTCTTTTCTCACTGTTTGATTTTCAACCTTTTTCCATACGTAAACTACAAATCTCACTACACACTGTGTTTTCCAATTTTCAGCATCATTATACAGAAAAGACTTTCACATGTTTTCATAGTAATGCACTTGTTTCAAGTTTTGTTTTCCTATCATGATGGAACCCTAATCTCACTGTTTTTGGCTTTTTACAGAAAATATCATTACACATTGGAAGTATTACAACTGTTTCTCAAATTTCACTTTCCAGAAAATTATACAAGGTTGTTTTCAGGTTATAGAATAACTGTCAAGTAACAGTTCTGATGTTGCAGTGATCATAAAAGGAAGATTCTTTCTTTCTGTTGAGGATAGAACATCAATGTCCAAGAATAGAGGTGTGACAGAGCATATCTTCACTAGAAGCCTGCACATGCAGTGCTTTTACAAAAACAGTGAGAACTCATCTTTTAAAATCAGAAAAAGATAACCATTTTACCCTGACATAACCAACAATGCAAATGAAGTGTATTTTTAGCAAATGAAACCTCTTTCAGAATATACCCAGAACTAGTAATGAAGAGTACATATTCCATAATAATTTTGACCAAGAAGCTTCTATGAAAATGAAGTAACTGAAACCCCAAACAACATGTAACCGAGAGCTAGTAATCATGCATCTAAAGACTAGTTACCCACTAAACCAGGTAAGAATCCTAAGAAATTTAAGCTTTCAAGCTAACCCATAAGCTCAAATATTCGATTCACCAAAAGGATAAGGTAACCTTCAAACAAAAAATGCTATCAAGAACCGTTAATGAAGAAACCAGTAAGTAACTGCAATTTTTAACAAACTGTAACAACAATGCCCAAAACTGAAATCATTATGATAACTTTTCCAAAATGTTATCAAAGAATGAAGTAAACATTTCAGATCTTTCATGAGAAGGAAATACGTTTTTCATTTTTCTGTTTACAAAAAGAGAGATAGATTTAGCACATACTCATCTTGCTTGTCTAGAAGCAGATCTGCAAACCAGTCAATAGAAGAATACCTGACAGTAATGAGGTTGCTATCAAAAGAAGATTACCAGTCCTGCAGAGGAGAAAAACGGCCACACTACCTTCCAAAATTGTGCCTATACCCAGTGGCTGGAAACTGACACACAGAGCGACCATTGTGATGGTCTTCTTATTGCTCCCAATCGTTGTCCAAGAACAAAAACACCAGGGATGACAAAGAAACGACCAAGAGCAATGATCCATGGTGGCGGCCAGTAGGGTTTCAACAACGTGAAACAGAAAAATGTTTGCAATAATCTTCCAAAGCAAGCAAAGCAAATTCCTTTGCAAATGATGATAAACGTTTGGAGTCCGAAGGACAGATGTGATAGAGTGTACTCATGATAATCCAAAAGAGCATATGATTATGTTTGAAATCCGCAGCCAAAGCTGTCCAAAGACATGCCGACCAAATCATTGCTCAAAAAATAGACAAGGCAAGTGTAATGCCGATTCAAATAATGACCAACATTATTTCATGTGAAGGGGCGAAAAACATAAGACTTTATGTTCCCATATAGCCAAGGAAAATTCACTTCCATGGTGACATTAGAATAATTAACTTAATGCCTTTATATCAACTGTCGACCTTGAGGCCCAATTTGATATCAACCAAAAGACCGAAAACAAATACAAATAATTGTTGATTCATATACCTTTGACCAAAACTGGATTGCCACCTTAATAAAGTCCAATGCAATATAATTTTCAATGTAACATACATTCCAATGCCTTGTGAAGGTTAATGAAGGCTAACTTCATGTAAAGTTCAGAATGCCTTTAACACAATAATGATTAACCCCTTATAATATGCCAAACCCTAAATACCGAAAACCATAACTGAATTCCTTAAAGCCAAATTTGCCAAGAGATGAAAACTGAGATGCTCAAAATAATAACAAGATTGATCCTGAAACCCATGCCACTGACTGAAGAAAGAGAAGTAGACCTTGACGAATGTCAAGATGCTTGTAACTGATCAAGCATAAGTAATCAACCTGTAAAAGAGCTGATCATGCCAGTCACTTGTAATCAAGTGAAGTACTGAAACAAAAAAGTTAAACCAGAAATGTATCACCTGATCAATGGAGCAAATAACCAGTAATCATAATGCCTTAACAATCACTTGTAATCTACACATGTAGTTAAATGATCAGTGCCACCAAGATAATATAAATAATGAAGTAAATGTGCCAAACAACAAAGTAGATCAACTGAGAAGATAATCATCAAGATGCCAGAGAATCACAAAGTGACATCAATGACAAAATAGCATAAGAGGGATTCAACAAACTCCCCCTTTGTCCTTGATGGAAAAACTGAGCCACCAAACCAAAGATAATGAATTGTAACCGAATGCTCAAAATTCTCCCCCTTTTTGACAGAAGGATAAAGGGAGACCAACAAAGATAAACCAGAACCAGCTGTGACATGCCATCAATTGCAGATTTAACCTTTGAGCAGCAAAGTATGAGTTGCAGGAAGAGCTAACTAGCTCCCCCTATCACCAAGATAGACTGTTCAAGATAACAGAGATTGAGAGACAACTCCCAATCGAGACCTAAGTTTCTCAAAAACATCTTTAGCCAACAGTTTTGTAAAAATGTTAGCAACCTGTGCTTGTGTAGGAACATATTGCACAGATACCTCGTTAGCCAACACCTTTTCACGAAGAAAATGAAACTTTATAGCTATATGTTTAGTTCGAGAGTGCATAACTGGATTTTTTGAAATATTTATTGCATTAGTATTGTCACACAGAATAGAAATAGGTTTTGGAATTTCAATACCCATATCTAATTATGCCTATGACATCCAAATTACCTGAGTGTAGCAAGAAGTTGCAGCTATATATTCTACTTCAACAGTAGAGAGCGAAACAGATTCTTGCTTTTTGTTGTGCCAAGCCACTAAACGATCACCAAGAAAGAAAGCAACACCACTGGTGCTTTTCCTATCATCTAGACATCCTGCCCAGTCAGAATCAGTATAAGCTACTAAAGAGAAATCATTGCTTTTGGTATACCAGAGCCCATAATCAATTGTGCCTTGTACATATTTAAAAATTCTTCTCTCAACATTGATGTGAGATTCCTTAGGAGATGATTGAAAATGAGCAACCATGCAAACAACTTGCATTATGTCAGGTCTTGAGGCAGTTAAATACAATAGGCTGCCTATCATTGACCTATAATCAATTGAGTTTACAGCAAGAGAGTCATCAACTTTGCTAAGTTTACAGCCAATAGCCATTAGAGTGCTTATAGGATGACTTTCATCCATTTTAAACCTTTTTAACATTTATTTTGCATATCTTGCTTGAGATAAAAAGATGCCAGAGTCAAGTTGTGAAATATGAAGACCTAAGAAAAATGACAGTTCTCCCAACATAGACATTTCAAATTCAGATTCCATGATTTGTGAGAATTTTTTACTCAAGGCAATATTGTTGCAACCAAAAATGGTGTCATCAACATAAATTTCAACAACAAGAATATCAGATCCTTCAATTTTAACATATAGATTGTTGTCAACTCCTCCTCTAATGAACCCTTTTGACAGTAAGTGACTATCCAATCTGGAGTACCAAGCTCTAGGAGCTTGTTTTAGGCCATATAGAGCCTTTTTCAGCTTGTAGACATGATTGGGTTTGTTTTTACAGATAAACCCTTCAGGCTGTTCTATGTAAACTTCTTCTTCTAAGTATCCATTTAGAAAGGCCGTTTTTACATCCATTTGATATATAGTGAAATTTTTGAAAACAGAATATGCCAAGAAAATTCTAATGGATTCAAGCCTAGCAACAGGAGCAAAAGTTTCACCGAAATCAATACCTTCTTGCTGAGCATATCCTTTGCAGACATATCTAGCCTTGTTGCGAACAACATGACCATGTTCATCATGTTTATTTCTAAAGATCCACTTGCTTCCTATGACATTTTTGTCATCTGGTCTTGGGACTAGATCCCAAGTCTGATTTTTTTCAATTTGATCAATTTCTTCCTGCATTGCATTAAGCCAACGTTCATCAGTTAGAGCATCATCAAAAAAATTGGGCTCAAACTAGGTGATTAAACAAAATGCAGTAAGCTCAACTATGTGAGCTTTTTCATCATAGTTAACTATTGTTTTCCTTGTTTGAACTCCTGCAGATCTATCTCCTATAATCAGATCTTTAGGATGGTTCTTAGCAAGTGATTTTGAAGGAACTTTGGGTTCACTTTTTTCTGAGCTGATTTCAGCATCTTCAGGATTTTCTTCAGCAAGTTTAGGGCTTGCTGGTTTTGTTTCAGGCTTTGTAGTTTCAAAGCCTTTAGTAATTATATCAAGTTCAAATTCGTCCTCTTCATCATCCTACATAGGTTCAGCATCTAGAAGCAGTTTTTCATCAAATTTGACATTTACAGATTCAACAATTTTGTTCAACCTATTGTTAAAGCATTTATAGGCTCTGTTGTGAGTAGAGTATCCTAAAAAGATACTTTCATCAGTTATAGATTGGAAACTGCCTAAGTTTTCCTCATCTCTCTTGATAAAACACTTGCAGCCAAATATTCTGAAATATTTAATTTGGGAAGATTTACCATACCACAGTTCATATGGAATGAAATTTGATTTCACTCTGATCTGGACTTTATTGAAAATGTAGACAGCTGTATGAACAACTTCTTTCTAGTACATATTTGTCAGATTTGCTTCATTCAGCATGGTTCTTGCCATCTCTTTTACAATCCTATTCTTTCACTCAACAACCTCGTTTTGTTGGGGTGTTCTAGTAGCAGCATACTATCTTTTTAAGCCATGTTTGTCGCAATAGTCTATGAATTCTTGTGAGGTGAATTCACCACCTTTGTCAGATCTTAAACATTTCAGTTTTAAGTCTGACTCTCTTTCTACCAGTTTTCTAAAAACTTTAAAACGTTCAAACGCTTCTGATTTATTCTTGAGAAAAGTAACCCATACCATACGAGAGTAGTCATCAACAAACAACATGAAATATTTCTCACCATTTATGGACCTAGTCCTTGTAGGACCACATAAGTCAATATGAACAATTTGCAGAGGCTTAGTAGAGAAATGTTCCTTGGATTTAAAGCTTACCTTGGTTTTCTTTCCTTTGAGACACTCTTTGCAAACAACTTTGTCAGGTTTTCTAAGAAGGGGCAGACCTCTTACATTTTGATTTTTGCTAATTCTGACCATATTGTCAAAATTAATGTGGCCTAGTCTCTTGTGCCACAACCAACTTTCTTCAACATGACTCATTAAGCATATACTGTGATTGTTTTCATGTCCAGAGGTGTCAAGTAAGTTGTAGACATTTCCTTTGGTCCTTCTTCCAGCAGCAACAACTTTACCAGACTGGTTTTTAATTTCAAATCCTTGTGAAGTGAACAAGACTTGATAGCCACTATCACAGATTTGACTGACACTCAGAAGGTTATGTTTTAATCCTTCTACATAATATACATTGTAGATTGGAGTGTCTTCATTCAAAAATAGAGAACTTCTACCTTTGATTTGAATTCCAGAGTTGTCTCCGAATTTTACATATCCACCAACATAGTCTTCTAGATTTGTAAATTTTTCTTTGTCACCAGTCATGTGGTTTGAACAACCACTTTCTAGGACCCATAGGTCCTTCTTCTTTGAGTGAAAAGCAGTTTAAACAAGCATAGTCTGTTCAATGTTGTTAACTGCTTTGGGTTTCTAGACTTTGATGGTTTTCAGCTATTTATTCTGCTGAACAACATTGCATTGCTTAGTAGAATGACCCAAATATTTGCATGTAAAACATATAATCTATCTTGCAAAACCATGATTCTGCCTAAAGCCAAATCTAGGAGTTCTAGAATTCATAAATCTGCAAGAATTTACTTTGTGACCAAATTTATTGTAGAGGTAATAGTACCCATAAAAGAGAGAGTAGGAGTTGTAAACCATTCTATTGCTCCTAAAAGGATGAATATGATCCTTGACAAACTCAGAATGTTTGAGTTCAGGATTTTTGTTTCCAGCAACAACATTGTTCTTTTCACTATCATTTGAGCATTCACCTTTAACAAAGCCAATACCAGTTTTGTCTTTGTTTAATTTATGGTTACTGAGCATGTCATTCAGTTTAAGAGTGCTTTCATACTTCTCGATAGTCTTCCTGAGATCTACAATCTCATGTTCAAGTTTTTGAATTTCTTGTTCTTTAAAACTTATGTCAATGCGAAGACAATCTTCAACTCTCTTGGATTCTTCAAGTTGAGTTTTTAATGAAATTATCTCAAGATTTATGAGCTGCTCTTGTGAGCTATCTTGAACAGCATTCTGTTCTTGAGCACGCAACTGTTTCTTAAGTTTTCTCAGCTCTTTTAGAGCACATTTCAGTTCTCCTTCATAATCCACTTCACCTTCTTCAGCATCATTGTTGTTAGTTTCATCTTGCTGAATGATTTCAGCCATGAAGAGATTTTCATCCTCTTCATCTAGAGAGTCATTAGATTCAAAATCTGTTTCATTTTTGCTGAACAAACTTTTCTTCTTTTTGAAATTAAATTTATGTTTGGGTCTATAAGCCTTTTTCTTGGCAAATTTCTCAGATTTCTCATTATCACTATTTGTGTCACCATAGGGACACTTTGCAGCAAAGTGGCCTATTTTTCCATAGTTAAAGAATTTGAAGAGAATTTTTCCGTTATACTTTCCAGAACCCTTTTTGAGTTTCCTCACAAAATGGGATTCTTTAGAATCAAAAAAATTTGATTCAAAGAGCTCATCCCTTTCTTTCCTTTCAGCATTAAATGCTAATTCTTTTGTAGTGGTGTTGTTTTTACTAATCCTCATTTCATAGGCAGTCAGAGTGCCTTGTAGACTGTCAAGGGTAAGCTGGGTAAAATGTTTCCTCTCTTCTAGAGTAGCTACCTTAGCTTCAAATTTTGTTGGCAAGGTTCTAATGACCTTGGTTATAACATCAAACTCCTTGACTTCTTCTCCCAAACCCTTCATGGCATTTAATATTTCATCAACTCTCAAAAAATAGTCTGCAACTTTTTCTTCGTCCCTCATTTTTAATTCTTCAAACTGATGTTTTAAAGTGAGGTTTGGACTGTTTTACCTTTTCATTTCTTTGATAGATAGTTTCAAGTTTAGTCCAGATTTCTCTAGCAGAATTGCAGTGCATGACTTTGATGAAAACATCTTTAGTCAGAGCACATATAAGAGAATGCTTTGCTCTTGCATTGGTTTCATATCTCTTATTTTCATCAGAAGTAGTTGGCAAAGTAGTTGGTACAGTGTACCTAGTCAATACTGTGCTCTAGACATCAAGGTCAATAGAAGTTAAATACGTCTCCATTTTGATTTTCCAGAATACATAATCAGTTCCATCAAATAATGGAGCTCTAGTCATGGAAGTACCTTCATGAGCTTGAGACATTTTGAATAGACTCCAAGTCCAGAATCAATCCTAGGTTGGAAAGACCTATCAAAGGACCCTAGGCTCTGATACCAATTGTTGGAGTGAAAATACACTGAGAGAGGGGGGGTGAATCAGTGTTTATAACTTCTTAAACAATTCAAACTAAAACTAAAAATAACCATACATATGTTCTCATTTATCAATGATAGTGTCATTCATGTATTCAAATGTAATCATATAAACTGAAATGAGTAGTGTAGCATTGCATTTTAAATCAGTAAAGTACTGAAGCAAATGAATCACAGAGACACAAATAGACACAAGATATGTCAAGTGGAAAAACCTCCTGGGGTAGAAAAACCACTCCTTAACCTGCTGCATTTTTCCAGGCTTTCATTTCAATAATTTATTTTGACAAAGCCTCAAAGGCTGATTTCTGAGCACCGACTCAAGGAGCACCAACCCCTCTATTTAGAGACACCAATATTAAGGAGCACCGACCCCTTTCCTAATATTCAATAGAATGTACAATAGTAAAGAGGATCTCTCTGTTTCAATTGATTTATGTCAAGTGCCTCTTGACAAACAAAGCATAGAATTTTCAAGAGTCAAAATTGACTCTTCAGAATTCCATACATTATCTAATCTCGATACAGCTTGAGGAAAATCTTAACACAGTCACAATACAATCTCATCAAACTGTATTACAATGATACATCTTTTCTTTCTTTTCTCACTGTTTGATTTTCAACCCTATTCCATACAGAAACTACAAATCTGACTACACACTGTGTTTTCCAATTTTCAGCATCATTATACAAAAAAGACTCACATGTTTTCATAGTAATGCACTTGTTTCAAGTTTTGTTTTCTTGTCATGATGGAAACCTAATCTCACTGTTTTTGGCTTTTTACAGAAAACATCATTACACATTGGAAGTATTACAACTATTTCTTGAATTTCACTTTCTAGAAAATTATACAAGGTTGTTTTCAGGTTACAGAATAACTGTCAAGTAACAGTTCTGATGTTGCAGCGATCATAAAAGGAAGATTATTTCTTTCTATTGCGGATAGAACAACAATGTCCAAGAATAGAGGCGTGATAGAGCATATCTTCACTAGAAGCCTGCACATGCAGTGCTTTTACAAAAATAATGAGAACTCATCTTTTAAAAATAAAAAAAGATAAACCATTTTACCCTGACAGAACCAGCAATACAACTGAAGTGTATTTTTAGCAAATGAAACCTCTTTCAAAATATACCCAGAAGTAGTAATGAAGAGTACATATTCCATAAGAATTTTGACCAAGAAGCTGCTACAAAAATGAAGTAACTGAAACCCCAAACAACATGTAACCGAGAGCTAGTAATCATGCATCTAAAGACTAGTTACCCACTAAACCAGGTAAGAATCCTTAGAAATTTAAGCTTTCAAGCTGACCCATAAGATCAAATATTTGATTCACCAAAAGGATAAGGTAACCTTCAAACAACAATGTCCAAAACTGAAATCATTATGATAACTTTTCCAAAATGTTGTCAAAGAATGAAGTAAACGTTTCAGATATTTCATGAGAAGGAAAGATATTTTTCATTTTTCTGTTTGCAAAAGGGGAGTTAGATTTAGCACGTACTCATCTTGCTTGTCCAGAAGCGGATCTGCAAACCATTCAATAGAAGAATACCTGACAGTAATGAGGTTGTTGTCAAAAGAAGATTACCAATCCTGCAGAGGAGAAAAATGGACACACTACCTTCCAAAATCGTGCCTATACCCAGTGGCTGGAAACTGACACACAAAGTGACCATTGTGATGGTCTTCTTACTACTCCCAATCGTTGTCCAAGAAAAAAAATGCCAGGTATGACAAAGAAACGGCCGAGAGCAATGATCCATGGTGGCGACCAGTAGGGTTCCAAAAACGTGAAACAGAAAAACGTTTGCCCTAATCTTCCAAAGCAAGCAAAGCGAATTCCTTTGCAAATGATGATAAATGTTTGGAGTCTGAAGGACAGATGTGATAGAGTGTACTCATGATAATCCAAAAGAGCATATGATTATGTTTGAAATCCGCGGCCAAAACTGTCCAAAGACATGCCGACCAAATCATTGCTTGAAAAATAGACAAGGCAAGTGTAATTCCGATTCAAATAATGACCAACATTATTTCATGTGAAGGGGCGAAAAACATAAGACTTTATGTTCCCATATAGCCAAGGAAAAGTCACTTCCATGGTGACATTAGAATAATTAACTTAATGCCTTTATATCAGTTGTCGACCTTGAGGCCCAATTTGATATCAACCAAAAGACCGAAAAAAAAATACAAATAATTGTTGATTTATATACCTTTGACCAAAACTGGATTGCCACCTTAATAAAGTCCAATGCAATATAATTTTCAATGTAACATACATTCCAATGCCTTGTGAAGGTTAATGAAGGCTAACTTCATGTAAAGTTCAGAATGCCTTTAACACAATAATGATTAACCCCTTATAATATGCCAAACCCTGAATACTGAAAACCATAACTGAATTCCTTAAAGCCAAATTTGCCAAGAGATGAAAACTGAGATGCTCAAAATAATAACAAGATTGATCGTCAAACCCATGCCACTAACTGAAGAAAGAGAAGCATATCTTGACGAATTTCAAGATGCTTGTAACTGATCAAGCATAAGTAATCAACCTGTAAAAGAGCTGATCATGCCAGTCACTTGTAATCAAGTGAAGTACTGAAACACAGAAGTTAAACCAGAAATGTATCACCTGATCAATGGAGCAAATAACCAGTAATCATAATGCCTTAACAATCACTTGTAATCTGCACATGTAGTTAAACGATCAGTGCAACCAAGATAATATAAATAATGAAGTAAATGTGCCAAACAACAAAGTAGACTGAGAAGATAATCATCAAGATGCCAGAGAACCACAAAGTGACATCAAGGACAAAATAACATAAGAGGGATTCAACACTCGTTCCCTTCCTTTCCTTTAATTTATTTTATTTGTACTTATAATGTTTGAATTTTGTTTTCCTGTGTTTAATTTTATTTTGCATTTATTTATTCTTTTTTGTTTATCTTTTTCCTTTCAATTTTATTTTAGGTTTTTCATGCCTTGGTTTTGATTATTTAATCTTCCTTCCTTTTTCTTTTTCTCTCTTTGCTTTATCTTATCTTTTGTTTTCTCATTTTTCGTTGTTTGCTTTTTTGTCTTCTCCTTATTCTTTGTTACATTTTATTTTTATTTATTTATATTCTTGTTCTTCATTATTTATAGAAAAATTATTTTCATTTTTTGACCTAGTCTCTTATATATATATATATAGTTTTTTCCTCCATGTTCTCTCTTTTCTTGTAATTTTCATGTCTTTTTATTCTTTTCTTCTCTTCCTTTTGTTTTTTGTTTTGTTCTATCTTTTTATTCTTTTTCTCTTCAAATTTTTCCTTCGTTCCTTTGGTATTTTCATTTCCTTATATTCTTACCTTCTTTAGTTTATTCCTTCTTATTCTTTCTTTTGTACTTAATAAATTAGGCATTTTTAATTGTTACTCTTTTATTCTTGCTTTCTTTTGTTAGTTTTATTCCCTTCTTTTTATTCCCTTCTTTTCTTTCTTAGGCTTTTTTCATTTGTTTTATTTTCTTTCCCCTTTTTTCTTCCTTGCCTTGTAATTTTGTCTTCCTTTATTTTCTTTAATTTTATTAATTTCTCATTGCTTTCCTTTTTGGTCCCCTTTTCTTTCTTTCATTTTTTTGCAATTCCTTGCATTTTAGTTCTCTCTCTTTTTAAATCTTATTGTTTCTCAGTCTTTGCCTTTTATTTTAATTTATTTCTCTTAGAATAGAGGTGTTGTTTGGCTTTACTATCAAGTTTCCTTTGTTGTGATTTTCCTTCGTGTAGTTCGTTTATCCTTTGTATCTTTGATTTCTTTATTTCTTAATTGCTTTGATTTATTAATTGGTGCTTTTGATTTTTATTCTTTTCCTTTTTTACTGTAGTTTATTTTTTATACAGTCCTTTATCCTTTTATTTCTATGATTTAGTTTTTCCTTTATGGTTGTTCTTCTTCATTTTCTTAATTTGTTTTTTGTTGTGGTTTTTTATTTATTCTATTTTCTTATGTATTGTTTTCCTTAACTTTTCACATTGTACTTTAAATTTTCCTAATTAGGTTTTTGGTTATGAATTTTTTGTTCTTTCCTTTAATCTTATAGCATGTATTTATTATCTTAAATAGGTTCTTTATTCTATTACTTAGTTCTCCTTGTTTTCTCTTGATTTGTTTTCCAATTCTTTGGTCAAGTCAATCCTTTCCTCCTTGATTATTGTGCCATCATCTCTCCCCCCTCCTCTCTCCTTTTTATTCCTTTCTTAGTCTACAACTTTCACTTTATTCCTTATGCTCTCTTTTATCCTGATGATGAATCACAGAGTGTGATACAAAAAATTGATGCAAAAATTCTAATACAATTATTTAATTTGCAAATTTTATTTTGATTTTAGACACGTGATTAAAAAAAATCCCCTCCCATAATTCTAAAAATATATAATGATGATCTACTAGAACTAATCTTCAAAAATGAAAATTTTCACTATTTTAGAACAACCCCCTTAAAATGATTTTTTTCATTGTTTTAGAACACCCCCTAATTAAAAGATTATGCTAAAACTCACTACTTTAAAACTTCCCAAAATTTTAGAGTTGAATATAAAAACTAAAATCATTATGATTGAGAAAATGACGAGCTCTGTTAAGCATGGCGGTGACTGTGAGTGGAATTCCACAATTTCTACATCATAGGAGAAAGTGAATGAATATTTTTCTCAGGCTTCTAGTCTATCAGGTTAATGTTGTTATAATATATACTAGCACTTGCACTGAAAGTAGGTGCAATGGTTACACCGATTGTATTTTATATCAAATATGTTTTAGAGGAGGTCAATAAAAGAAAGTAGCAATTTAAAACTATACATTTTTTGGGAATATAATTGGTTGTGCATCTTTTATACAAACATAATCTAGAAACAAAATAATAAAATTTATAATTGATGTGGACTAGTAACAGTTATTGCATGTAGTTGAGTTTGATTAGGAACCAACCATGCACCTCACATCTATTGTCTTATCTGTAGGCAATTTAAATTCTCTTAGACTAAGATTCTACAAATTGTTTTTAGAAAATATATTTTTTTGTTGGGAATAGTATTGGTTCCGCAATAAAAAAACAATATAGAGTTATTGTAGAGAATAAAGTGTAATTCATGTATTTGTGCATCTTTTATAAATATATTGTAAGAACAAAATAGTTAAATTTTCAATTGATGTTGACAATGAATAGTTACTACATGTAGGTGATGTTGACCAAGAACGAACCTTGTACCTCACATCTATCGCCTTATCTATAGCCATTGCAACTTCTATTGGAGTAAGACTGCAAATTTTGTTTAGATTTTTTTTTTTGCCTAGTTTAGTATAAAGATATAGCATGAACAACAAGAAGTTATGTAATGTAAAATAACTAAAGAAAACATAATTTGGACGAGAAGGACAAATCTATCTTTCGTTGGGTTGTGATCGTCTAACAAGTGTCCACCTGTATACCAAAAATCTTTGAATGAGTTAGTCAAGAGGAAAACATATCTTAAGAAATTTAATATTAATTGGGCAATGAAAAAATTAATTTAAATTTAATGTGAAAGAGAGTGGTTTGACAAGTGTATACCTCAAATTTTCATAGTGACAGTAATTGTAATTGATCCTCCTTTTTTTTTCTTATATTAGTGTATGGATTGTTTTTCATTCTCGAGTACCACTCACAACTAAATGCTAGTTGAATACAAAACCCATTTAATAATTTCACTCTTGATATAGTTTAAATGTTAGTCCTTGTCTTTCTATTTTACCAATATTAATTGTTGTTATTTGTTGTGTTAGGCCTTGGGATCTATGTATAGTAATTTCCCATGCATGCTAGTTGAATACGATTACCTAGTGATATATGTATTATAGGTATAGCCTTTGGATCATTTTGGTTCCATGGTGGCCCACTATAGTTATTGATCACTTGTTTAAAACATTGTTTGAGTAGTTACGGTCAGTTTGTTGTTTCTTTATTTTTTAATAAAAATGGAATGATTTCAATAATGACAAATAAACTATAGAATTCAAGCTTGATTATTTTCTATTTCAAATTCTTAATTGAATAGGAATTTCCTGCTATTTTACAAATGAAAAATTATCAATTCAAAGAAAAAGCAATTTTAAAAGAGAAATGAAATAATTAGCAAAATAGCTACCGTTTAATGGTAAAAGCCTCCAAAATATCACTTATTTCGGATAGGAAAAATAGCTCTATATTCAAGTTGGGTGGAAATTATAGGGGGAATGGGTGGAACATTCTATTTCCATTTGTAGTGTTTTTTTTTAAAGGTGCAATGCACCCATATTATTAGGGGTAAATGCTTTTGACCGGAGCTATGAACCGGGTACAAGAAACCACAAGATACTACCAAACCCGTGAGCACAATGGCCTAGCGAAGGCACAAGGCCTGCGAGCACTTTGGCCCAATGAGGGTTTGAACCCTGGTTGCCGACACTACAACCAAGTGACTTGACCATCGAACCACGCCCTTATCGGCCCATTTGTACTGTTTTAAATTTGTATGCAAATATATAATAATTAAATAATACTTAAGGGTAAAATTTGACATGGTGGTTTGTTCAACACACAGATCTAACAAAATTATTGCAAGACACTATTCTAAATGGTGTTGTTAGTGGATGTGAATTAGATTATAGTTTATGGTTTGAGGAAACTTTTGTATGAAAATTAGCTAACCAACCATTTTAAAAGTCATGGGAAACTTAAAAGAGGATATAAAATATGGAGTTCATCATGAAAAATCCATACCACTTCTAATAACCTCAACAAATATTCAATAGTGAAGCCAAGACAAAGCACATTAGTTGCTTGATAGAGGCACCTCAGATATTCGTTGTCTCATAAGTGCATAGATTATAGGCTACTCACAAATTCATACTTGTTAAAAAGGCTTTAGGAACTTTCCAATAAATGTGAGCATTCCCCATAATAGCAATGTTGGAACATGTATGAGATATTCGTCAAAATATAAATCATAATAGAGTGTTTTTGATAAAATAAGAAGTATTTACAATATGTTGTACCCTTCACACAAAAATCCCAAAGGGCCAAAAAGAAGCTAGTTCAAACCAGAATATGAACTAGAAGAAAAGCAAACAAAAGCAGTTGACCGATAGTTGTAGAACAACAAACAAGGATTAGACAACCCCAAAACCAGAGGGGACTAATCTGATTCCATAAACCCGATGCCATGAAGAAGAAATGGATTTGAGGAGTCCCTTCTTATTCCTCAACACAACCGACCAGGAAGACTCAGAATCAAAATCCACCAAGTGAGGCGAGGGGAGCGAATCCACAATAGCCACCCTAGGCGAGAAGCCACCACACAATGAGGGATTCAACAATGAAGAAGAGGAGACATGAGCAATCAAAGGACCAACAGATTCGTTCAACAAGGGACGGGCAGGTTCTAACTGAACAATGATAGTAGATCGAGGCAACAAAGGTTTCACGGAAGGGATAGCCGGAAGAGGAGCCTGGAAAGGCTCTGACTCCTTAGGAGAAATAGTCAAGGGAGGGTCACCCTCCTCAGAGGAACCATCCGAAGAGGGAGATCCTACCATGAGATGGTCCAGGAGATAATTCTTCCACCAAGTAGCAACACCCTTGCAACGAGAAAGAGGGCAACCAGAGGCTAGGTGACCAACATAGAAGCATCTCCTGCACCGAAAAGGGAGCCCCTCATAGTCCAAAAGTTTCTTCCAAGGTTTGTCCTCCACCATCAAGACCACATCACCATCATAATAGAGTGTTAAATGTGTTGGATGTTGTGGTTGTGTTTCTGATATATTGTTTTCATTGATGTCAACACTATTAGCATTTTAATATGCTTAAGGTTGTATATGTCAAGGATATTGAGAAAATTGTAAAAACTATAGTACAGGTAGCCAGTGGAGCTGAGAAGGTCAGAATGTTGGAAAGATCTATGTGTTGAAGATCTGAAGGTGTGCTTCAAAAAAAAATTTGTTGAACCTTTCTAGTATGTTGTCTGAAAGTTTCAGAGGTGCACATGAAGTTTAGTGGAAGTTATGAACGTTTGTGTGCCTATAGTTATTCAGTTTATGTAGATGGTGTTCTTGGTCAAAGCGGATGAAATTATGGTAATCTCATGTGTTACGCATGTACCTATGACGTTCATGGATGAGTCTAGACTGTACTCTATCCTTGTTGTACGTCCGTAGTGATTGGAGTGTTCGTGATTGGATATTTTTCTGATATGTACCCGAGTGTTCATGTTCTTGGCTGACATTGTGGTGTTAGTGTGCTGTGGATCCATGAGGATTAATATTTTATTGTTTGGTGTGTTTGGAGATGTTTGTTTGGGTCCTCACTATGTTGTGACTGACTTGTGTTGGTATGCATTGAAATTTATTCATGTATCAAGGCCGACAGTTGTAATTTATTCTTTATTTGTGGCCGACTGAAGAGTGGATGCAAATCCATGTAGTGGATATATATACAAGATTGATTTCCTCATTTACGACAAGTGCTCAAGTGTACAAGTGAATTAAAAGTGTGAATAAAGATCAGATCATTCAGAGCAGAGTGTGGAAGAGTTTGAAGAAGTTTTGTGTGCCTAACTGGAACTGTAATCAGGCTTTTGCATAAGCTATTTTCTCAGTTCAAATTCATCAGATGGATTTAATCTGATTACTGTATGTAAGGCAGTGAGCCTTCCCTTTGAGCAGTGTGCTCTAGGCAGTGTGCCTGAATGCAAGTGCCTCCTCTTTTTATTCTTCACTATACTTCTAATAGGGTATAATCTTGTGGACTAACATCCACCAGGGTTTTTCCCCTAATAGGGTTTCCATGTATAAAATCTTGGTGTTCATGTGTCTCTGATGTGTTGTTCTTATGCTTGCACTATTAATTATCAGATCTGTGATATAAGGATTGGTTAATGTTGTATAAGTTTGATTTTGGTAACAACAAATTCACCTCCCCCCTCTCAGTTGTCTATCCTTTTTTTGCCAACAAAATGTTGTAGTTACAACTATTATGTATCCACGTGTAGGAACCACTAAAGCAATGATCAAGCAAATAAATTTGATAGATGTATATTTAGTTTTTTATCACATGGAAGAATCAGGTAGCATCTCATAATGTATGGACATTCTCATGAATTAGTCATGTTATTCATCAATATATTATCTCATGGAATAAAATGAATGCATTATATGTTCAAATTCAAAGTTTTGAAATAAATTATGACATGGACCTAGGAGCATATAACCATTGTGGTATACATGTATGAAAAATATAGATATAGAGTCTAGGTATGAATTGTTTGATAAAACTCCTCAAATAAATGTGGTCCTCTAAAGCATATTATTGTTGTGGTTTATGATCAAACCAAGTCACTCAATGAATAAATAATCGTCACAAAATATGCTTAATAAACAAAATAGACCATCAAATCATACTATAATTCTTTAAGTAACAATTCTTTAACCACCTCTACAAATTCACTAAGGCCCAAAATACCATAAAATTTAAACAAATTTTATTATATTTTAAAATTAATGGAAAATAAAATTTGCATTCAGTTGCAATGATTTAAAAATATTAAAACATCACTTTCCCATTAATGGTGGCCATTTATTTTAATGTGTTATTTTTGTTCAATTAGATATAAAATAATTGTTTGTTATGGTTTGGTTGATCAATTTAATCTTTCATCCTATCATTATTAAGCTTTTTTCACATTTTAATCTTTTAATTTATTTAGTTTTATTTTAGATGTTATCATATTTGTGATTTTTTAGGAAAATATTATATATATTTATTTTAAAAATCATTATTATATAATTTATTGTTTGATTTTGCATATCTATTTTTATTTGTGTAAAAATGATTATAAACAATCATGAAAAATATATATTATTTAAAATAGTAATTGGATGGCACATAATGACAACACAGAAAAAATAAGCATAAATAAAAAGAATAATTCAACACATAAACACTAACATAGTAAAAATTATATATTTAAGAAACACTTTCTTACTATATTTACATGTGCACCCACAAAGATACTACAACCTACTCTTTGACATTCTTTGTTTGTTTTAAGGCTTCAATCTATAATATTCCTTCTTCTTTAGGCGATCGATTGTTATCAAAGGAGTCGTGTTGTTTAATATTCCTTGGAATAAAACCTCATAGGTGCTTACAACACATCCTAGTCTAACCAATATATTTGTATTGTAGTTATAATTTGAAAATTTGCAAAAGAATGAAACACAATCATACAAAATGTTTTTATGCCTAAAAATAAAATCGTGATTGTATAGACACACTTATATTAAGAAGATAAGAATATGTATGTATTAACCTACATAACATAAAACTCAAAGATAAAGATAAATAAGTAAAAAATTAAAAAAAAATCAAATTTTCTCTTAAATATGTAAAGACAATTACATCAAACAACGTATACCTATTATTTATTTTTTACCTCTTCTAGACTTTGAGTTTAAAATTTCAAACATGTTTTGAACATTTAATTATACTTTCACTCAAATTCTAAAGAAAATGAATTTTTATTTTTAAAAATAAAGAATATAGAATAGAGCTTACAGTTTCTTTAATGTATCAATCTTTAATTTAGAGTTTAAACAGTCCCTAAGCTACTAGACTATTGATAAATATAGCTTTAAGAACTATTTTAAAACATGTTTAGGGCTATTAAGTAAACAAATAAGGATATTAAAAATGTTAGAAATGATAGTTGCAAAATATTTGTGATTTAGGGAAAACCATTTTCAAAACTCATATAATTTGCACACAAGCTTATAGGCCAACCAAAAGTTGTTGGGGTCCTTGAAGCATACGCCAAAAGTTTATTTTTCTAGAGGATTTAGAATATAAGGTTATAGAATATTGTTGAAAATGAAAACAAGGGTTATTAATTATGATAATAATAATTGAATATAAATTAATTTGAATTTCAATAAAACATTGTAATCATAGTAATTAGATAAAAAAAATTGAGATTTAGTTTAAATTTAAATAAAAAGGTTATAAGCATAATAATGATAATATATTCAAGTAAATTTAAAGTATATTTGATATAAAAAATAAGTTTAAAGTTATTGTGAACTGAATAATTGAACATAATCTTATTAAAGATTCAATCTTGTCCTTGCATTCTTTATAAGTTCTACCTTGAATTTTAACCTAATATTTAAAACTCATCCTTAAAACTTGAGGTCTTTCTCATGAGTGGGGCAACTTGTACTAGCTACAAGGATAATTTGAGGTAATGGTCTAACTTATGGTAGTGCTTGGACCTATATCTACTCTTATGTGTTGCCATGTGGTCATTATGTGATTCAAATCTCATGAGCTCCAAGGCACAATTGCATCTTAATGCCAAACAATATAATATAATATGTAAAGGAAAACTAAAGATAAATAAGCCAATACACATTGAAATGGACAAAAGGATTTCAAAAAATAGTATTACTTTTATTCAACATATAAACAAATAGGGTACAATAGATTTTACAAAGATTAAGTTAAGAATGAGAACTCTTGTGACTAGATTGGGAGCACATCAATTTTTTTCCTATACTATTCTCTATTATCCAATTCCCCAAATGCATAGAATTAAATGACTATATGTACAATATAGTTACAATATGTTATATAAAAAATAGCTGCAAAACAATTCATAATCCATAATAATTCCACTTGACTTTCTAACTATTGATAGTTGTGTTTCTATCAAATGGTGTTCCTCATTTGCAAACTACAAGTGAAACAATAAACATGTTCCATGTCTGATGAAAAAGTCAATGCCAGTCTTGCGTGAAAGGTTGTTGATGCTTGCACCATAAAATGAGATGTTGAAAGTTCTTGTGCAATAGAGTGGAGGAATTGTGACACCTATGTACAATCATCTGAAGATTATGTTGTTATTTCTAATGCTTACATTTGGTCCCCTGGATGTTGTGCATTTGCACTCAAATTATTCACCCTTTCTTAAGAGCAATGGTCCCCATCATGTCTTCAATGAATTATAGAAACTAAACGCATCGCTAATGAAAGATGTATCATTTTTATCAATATATCTATTGACCTACCTTGACCATTATATACAAGTGTTTTGTACCTAAATAAATGAAAGTAATGATTATCCTTATGATTTAATCATGAACTATTATGTACAAGTTCTCAAGGTTTGAGTATGAAGGATGTTGAGTTCTCATTAGCTCAAGTACCTAAGGAATTTATGGTTTGAGGAGTTCCACATTGAATATTGGATGTAAACTTACATATTGAGGAGGGTCAAGAATGAATGAGATCTCACTAGGTACACACAAGATGGTATAAGGACTGCAACATGGGGATTCATCTTCTTGCATGGACCCTTGAAAGCTCTTTTTAAAGATGCAACCACACTTCATTGATACCAACCATGAATTTATGTGGTGTTCGATGTGCAACATGACACTCTTTGTATTTTTGTTGCTAGTGTGAGAGAACCTATTGAACCTAGATTCATGAAAAATATAAATTTGTTGTATAAATTTATGTGCTTTAGCTACTTTACAAGATTGTGAGTACAAATTTGTAATGGGTGGCGCACCATAGGATATGCCCAAGGGTATTACTAACATAGACCCAAGACATGTCTAGAAAGGACTATGCCCTATAGAAATACGCAAAACCCAATTATAGGCATCTTGGATGCATGGAAGGTTGTCATCCCAAGTGCATGGATGCATACAATTTGTAGATCCATAATAAGTGTAAGTGTATGATTGACCACATCCATATGGTCATATATGTTAAAATGGAATCGTGTGAACCAATTGATTTTATATCCAATCTCTCCAACAAGGGTTACCAAAATATGCTAAAAAAATTAGGTTGTATTAGATACAATTTATGTTGGTAGTCCAAAATGAACCCAAACATGATTGAAGAAGAGGCATGTGGTTTTTTCTGTGGTGATACTTTTATTCTAAACAAAATATAGTCATTCAGGTGTTTTTTCATAGGGAATCCACTCATAAGATCCATGTTGGTATATTCATAGAGGCTTTAATGTGTTTTTGGAGGTGTTCAAATCTCTTGCTTCTTGTTCATGTACATGGTAATGCAACAAGGAATGTAGACTTGATATGGTGCTCAACAACCATGTGTGTATGAGGCCAAAAAACATTGTTGAAATGTCAATGTCTTGGTAACACCAAAGTGTCCAATTGTATTGGTGTAATGTGCCTCACAAATGAGTCTTTAGTGATGTGGCCACCTAGAAGACAAAGTTACTCAAGCTTGTAAGGCAAATAAAATTTACCAACCTATTTACCTTGTGAAAGTGTGATGCGGTATACTAAGTAGAGAGTCACCGCTTAGAAATTTATGGTCGTGTGAGTTTAGCACTATGATGAACAAGTAAATTAATGGGTGGATAAGGAAATATGTTTCCTTATTATCCCCTTCTTGTTCCTTATCATCAAATGGAACTATTGTAAAAATGGTATCTAGTTCATGTGGTGCATTCTTTAATGTTCTTTGTGTATAAAAATTAAAGTAGCTTATGATTAGAATGAAAGCATTAATTCCTTACCCAAAGTATTGGTACCACTACTTAAAAAATTAAATAATGGTGTACAATTATTTCTCATAGGTTGAGTACCGATGAACTATGTCACTAAAATCTTATGAGTGGTACATGGCCAAGTGTCAATGTTGTGTGAATATTACATCAACTACAAAATTTGATGCATCAATCTAAATCTCAAATGGGTGTGCAATGTCAAGAATTTTTGAACTCCTTAAAGGTGTGTTGGGTAGGTTTCCAAAGTATTGGTGCATATATATTTTCTTACATTTATTTATTTACTTTATCGCATTACTATGCATCGAGGATAAAATTACTTAGGTAGGTTGTACTTGCACCTTGTGACTTGTAATTTCCTTGTTTGGTAGATATGTATCAAACATGTGACTACATATATCATGCCACATTGGTTTTAAATTCACCTCTTGGTCGAGTATACTATATATACCCCCTTATAGCTCATTCTTGAGAATCCTTGTAAATACATTTGTATCCATATTGGAATAGCAGTCATATCACATTTATACAATATCATGTTGTTTTTGCTATTGTGACTTGTTTATGACATCAAATTCTTGAAGTTTTAATCCATCAACAAATCTTAAATGGTATAATAGCATTCTATACCAACTCTCACATTGTACTAAACTAATTGGAGACTCCAAGCTTGCCTTTTCCATAGAGGGTAGCAATTTTTTTTATAGAAATAGTATGCTCTTCTCTTACATCTTTAAACAATCTAAAAAATTGAAATAGTTACGAAGAAAGATCAAGATTGTGGTATTCCTTTCATGGCATCATTTCATTGAAAAATCTAGTGAATGGTGAAACAAATCATAGAGCACATCATTGTATTGGTTTTGTATCTCAATGTAATTTTGACCCATATCATGCAAAATCAACTACAAGAGAGAGAGAGAGAGAGAGATTGAAAAGAATCAATTTGAAATAATAACTTGATATTTTATTTTAATTAGCATGTTTGTTCTATCGTTGCACTAAGTACTCCAAGACTAGGAATTGAAGTACAACTCTTTTCACTTAACTATATGATATCACTATGGAACTCCACCAATTTTATGCAAATAGATGGATGGTTAAATGATCAACTTATACCATAGTATTTTTCACATTAGAGCGCAATATTATTAGTAATCCACTTGCTTCCAATAACGTGTACCTGCAAGATGTCTACAAGACTAAATACACTATTAGTCTCTCCATCAAATGAAGTAATCATAATAATTTCAAAGAAATTTGTAAAAGGATGGGACCTAAGGGCCAAACCTATGCTTGAGGGCGCATCCAAGATGACCTTGCCTACATAACAAGATCAAAGGATTCGTAGTTCAATTAGGATCACTTTCATATCACAAAAAAAAATCATTAGAATCACTCAATACTCTAATATTTAATAATAAGGGTCAAATCCCATATTTTCATCATATAGTCACTTATCAATTTTCAATCTACTGATTCGCAATGAAACATAGAAGCATTAAAACTATCATAAATTTTACATCCCTTAGCCAAAATTAAAAGTTCAATATGTTCTAGAAAGGGGACAGAGTGAAGAATAAAACCTAGAAATTGATTTGTAAGAATCCCAAACATGCACGAGTAGTTTTTCTACAAATCAACCCACTAGTTTACCCAAAACAATAGTTGGCAAACAAAATAATATTAATTTGAGATATTTAATAAAAAATGATGATAAATTAGTGGTTGAAATTTAAAGATGTCTTGTATGATATTTTTTCATTAGGTTCCTCTTGGAACCATGGAGCCAAAGCCTCATCAAGCATTACCATATTAAATCTGAAGTAACCGTATATTAATGTATTCAACTTGATTTTATATGCTTATTGTGTCATATTTTCCTTGTTTTCTCTCCTTTTCCTATTTTGATGATATATCTTGACCCTAAACTGGTGGTTTGGTCATTGAATTTAAATTTGACACATTTCTTAGTACAAAAATAACACTAGGTTGTCCACTAGCCCCACCAGCCTTATGAGATTTTTGAAAACTTTGTGACAAGATCTTTTGCATTTTTGGATGTATTCATTTACTCCCTTTTGTGATTTGTGTTGGAAATTTTCAATAGTAACAAACCTTCACCCTCTTGATGCCCATGGGAAATAATATTCTTATGACTATCCTAGGTATCACAGTGAACTATTATATGGACCGTGTTAGTCCTTATAACTTATGAAAGATCCCCTGTTTTAATATTTTATTGCCTTTCAACTCCTACACACCTTGATAACAAATCCTAATCTTTCTTTCATAGTGGTTTCTTGAATAATAAACATGATAACAACGTGACATGACTATTCATACTTCTGATTTGACAATAGGATAACTTTGTTGTGGCAATACAATGATATCTTAATGCAAATCACAGTTCCTTGAATGGTTGGATAATTCAAGATAAGATTCTCGAATCCAAGATAACATCTAAATTAACAATAGTTTAAGCTACTATAATTTAGCAATTTCACCACAAAATCATGAATTAATATAGTCCAGTCCAATCACAAGCCTTACCTGTCAAAAGTTTCATCAGTAATAAAACCTCACCAAGTAATCTAAATATTGAGGCACAATCCAATACTTATCTTCCTCTACTTCAAATAAAAATAGGAGAACAATATATCTTATGCCATAATAATGATATCCAAATAAAATAAATATTTTGTGAGCTTTAGTATATTTTTTTTCCAAACCAAGTTTGCATGCTACCTTGTCATTAATAATCAATTGGTTGAGTTTGTTTAATCCAAATACAATGAAAAGTATAAATATCACTTTATTAGGATTTTTAGGTCAAGTTTTCAAGGCTTTTCTATTTTGCATCCATAAATCACTCTAGTGTATTTTGGGCTAAACCTAACCTTTCCATTATGTACAAAATACCCAAAAATCATAGGACCACATATTCATTTGTCAACTTTTGATCTTTTCCTAGAGCTCTCTAGAAAAATCCCCCCTTCGCTATATAGATCAAAAATATTCCTTGGCATTACTTAAGATTCCACAAGTGTCATGCTTGCACAAGTATTTACATATTTGGTTAGCATCACACTTGACCAAGCAAATCTCCATGTATAGAAGGTAATAAATATTTTTAACTAGCAAATTAATATTTTATTTTTGTAGTACAAAGTACCCTACACAGGCCTACCAATGCAAGGTATGAGGCATCAACAAGTGCAAACCTCATGCTATGAATTTTCAGCCTCACCATTAGTGGTCAAATAAAGCAACATGATATCTCCTAAATAATTCCACAACCTTCAAACCACTTTATGCCCTCAAAACTAGTTTTTTGCCAACGAAATGGTTTCAAACTCTTATAAAGTAGTATTAATTCTCATAACAATTTTACAGTGTACTGATAGCAATCTTGACACCTCCTAAAAATATGTCACTTGGAATCTACAAATGTTATCATCTTCCACCTCCTAAGCTACCCCCTCTTAATTTACATTTTGATTTTGGTCCCTAAACTTTGCAAGCTATGTTCTCAATCAATTTGGATTTAATTTTTTTATTTTTTATTTGGGGTATTCTTATAGAGTTTCACAGTGGTACAATTAATTTGTGATTTTAGTGTATAAATTACAATTTCTCAAAGATGTTATTTTATTCTCATTTGGGAACTTTTTGAGGCTGCCTTTGGGTTCGTATAAGCTCATTTTTAACATATTATTTAGATGCATTAATTTTGCTTACTTTGCAATGGTGTCCTTCATTTTCTCCCATTTTATACCAAAATTGGAGTACTATTATTTTTGCCTCAAGGTATTTGTATTCACTAAGATCAAGTCCATTATTGCATGTTTGGAAACTAGAAACTATGAATGCACTAAGTATTTAGTGTTATAATCATACTTTATTAGGGGGATATCTTGATTGAGTGATCTAGGAAGGGTTATGCATTGTGTTTTGGTTTTTTGTCATATGTTTTCATCATTGTATTTTTTTATCTTGGATCAAAAGAGCCATGATCTTGGAAAGAAAATTTTATGGATCATTAAAACATGCATGGTCTACTACCTTATCTTTATGGACTTGTTCCTAAACCAAGTAATGTAGGTCTAAAGAAAAAAAGTTAACAATAGGGATCATCCCCTTTGAATCATTTGTATCTACGATTCTAAGTAAATTTTTATATAGAATAGAGCAATTGGGTGTGATTTTTTTACTTCATGCATCAAGCAATTGTATGCAAATTTGGAATCCCCATTTGAAAATATTGTTTTATTGGAGACACCTTCCCATGTTTCTAATATTAAGAAATGTGTTGATGCCCCTTCTCCAAATGTTCATACTTAGGTATTTGATGTTTAGGGATATATGGTATACTCCCCTGAACCTTCAAGTCCTTTCATCAACTAAGGTTACAAAGTTCAAAGTTGCTTCATCAAGACGTTCTAGTGACTTAGTTCAACAACACCATCCATGTCTTCCAAAGGTAGTTTGTTGGCATGAGTACTTGATAGATCTTTCAAAAAAACATGTGAGTCTTACCTTATAGATTTGGAGGACACCGTTGAAGACTTAACATTTCTCTTCAATAACAATAATTTGTGATTGGATTAAACTGTGGTCTCAAATTTTTCTTGAAATGGGTTTGAATTAATTCTTAGAAATGGCTTCCTCAATTCATCCTAAAGTGTCAATCCGGGAACGTAGGCTTTTGAACCGTGTTGTGGCAATATGCCAAAGAGCTGCACTTAATGAACCAAGGGTTGATGGATGCAAACTAATGTAATATGCATTTGAACAGAATTCTGATTGGAAGACTTCCTGTCACATGTGTGACAGGAACCCATGAAGAAATAGTTTTGAAATAGAAAACAGATTATTGGCACACAACAGAAATGTACTGAAAATCTCTATATAATAGAACAAAAATCTTCCTTGAAATAAGATGAACAAAATCAAAGTTAAACTATTGAATGTAAATATGCTTTTTATATCAATTAACCATTCAACTTCTTAACTCACAATGACTTTATTAATCAACATCTAACTATTGATAATAGTTGAAAGGTAAATTATACACGCTGACAAGTATGGAACAAACCAATAGAGATTAACGCAATCACAGAGATGAATTATATAGATAAGAATCTGGTACTTAACACAATAATCAATATGAAATCAATCGAATAGCTACATAAACACAACATACATTACCACACACATATATCTAATGGAAATATCACCAACAATCGAGGAAATGGGCCCTACCTTCGCCGGCTATTGAGTGATTAGAAGTTCACAATCACATAATTATTCCACGCTATTTATCATTCCTTCGGATCGCAACAAATTATAAATGCATATTTTAACACCAGTATGTAATTTCTATTATCTCCATATATATCCTAGTTTCATCATACACACATATATATATATACCGATCATACTATCAACAAGTAAATAGGTTTGTTTGTTCATTCGGCCTATCGACCACTCACAAACAAGAGTTTATAAAAATGAAAAAGGTCGCAGGTCACTTATAACGTTAAAACAAAGCATCCTAAACAAAAATGATCGGTCACTAACAAATTCTTGCTAATTTCATTCCACTGATCTCCCGAGGTCCTCATGCTTGTAGCAGCTTCAACTTCCTCTCTAACTATCTCCTGCCATTTGGACACGAAATAATTAGAATTATAATGATTTCCAATAATTTATTAATCCTAATTTATTTTCCCTGTTTTATTAAATATTAAGGTTACTTCAGCAAATGGTGATAGGAATATGGACAAGGACAGAGATAAAGAGGAAATTATAAGGTAAAAATAATGGAATATTCGAAACTCATCATTTCCCCCCAGTTGGACAATTTGCATGTCCTCATGCAAAGGTTATGAACCAGGTAGAGCTGTGAGTTTTTGTAAAGTGCCTTTGAACTCATCGACCCATTGTTGTTGTATTTCCTTAACCTTTTGCTTGTGTTCCTAAATAGACATTTGAGAAACTGTTTCTCTGTTAAGTTCATCCTTAAGTTCACCTATCTCTTTTTCTTGGGAATTGACAATGGAATGAGATTCTTGTAACAACCCATGTAAGGTCTAATTTTATGTCTGTACTTTAGCCAATTCAGCTTTCAGATCTTGAAATTCTTTTTTTGTTACACTTGGAGGATCTTCCTCCTCAAATTCCTCTTTGGCTTCAAAGATTTCAGTCTGAAGACTTGCATTCACATCATCAATCAATTCATTTGTCTTTTCATCCTCATGTGGGTCAGAAGCAAATGGTGCATCATGCTTTGGCTTCTCTTGCTCTATTTCATGGACAATACCTTCTGCCATGATCTGTAATTGAGGATTACTATCAACATTGTATGTTGGTTCCTCTGGAATATGTGCTTCTATCTCTGGGGTCACTACTTTTTTGGTCTCTTGTTCCTAATTCCTTTCTGGTGGTGTCATAACCCTAGCATCCTCTGTTTACTCTTGCTAATTTTCTATTGGCTCATTTTCTGGGTCAGTACTAGGCGAATATTCTGGAGACTCACCGACTTGTTGCCTAGATTCTTGTTCTTTCACCTTCTAACATTTTTCCCTACTAAACTCTTTGTGGAATTTCCCTCATTTCCCCGTTACTTTATACAAGACTTTTATTTCCTCAGAACCCAACACACTACCAACTACCTAGGCTAGGTTATCTAATTTAGTTGAAACATCCAATTTTTATTTTCCCTTCTTATCACCAGATTGACCAGTGGATGGTAGTTCCAAGGATTTATTTTTCTCACAGCCCTTCTCATTTGGGGGCAAGGGTTTCGGCTTGTTGGACTTCGATGCATCTCGCTTTGTGGTACTCTAAGTCATTCTTCTTCCAATTTTTGGGGTTTGTATAGAGGATTCACCAGGACTTCCTTTATTTTTCTTTTCACTAGCCTTCTTAGGCGACCCGTCAAAGAAAAACTCTTCATCCAAAGAATTATCTTCAGAGGAACCCTCTGCGGAAGATTTCTCTTCCTCAGAGGGTTCGGTATCCTCACCGTCCTAAGAATGGACAAATGAGTCCCAATCACCGGGAGGAGACAATAACTTCAATTCTTGAACTACCAGAAGTTTTATCAAACCATGGTGGGATAGACAATGGGGTTTACCACTTCTCACCATTTTAGACATTCGTTGTAGGGCACAATACATAAAATATGGAATATTAATCAACAACCCTTATCGCAAATGCAACATTAATTTGAAATGTTGGGTAAAAACATATTGAAACCTTCCTTCACAGGTGATATCATGAATAATGTACCTGGCGACCTCCCTCCAATGTCCTGGTAAAGATTGTAATTTGGTGCCCTACTCGGAAACCATTTCCATAGATTCGCCCCTCTGCAAGAATTTCTTTCGTGTTGGTTGTAACTCTGTAGACAGCTTGGATTTCCTGGGAAAATATTGCTCTCCTTTCAGTGGGAGTCCAGAAACTTCAGCAATGGTTTCCATGGTAACTATAATATCCAGCCCTCAAACAGTAGCCTTCTGGTTGCGAAAATTATGGGTGAATTCCAACGCAATTCTCTCATCAAACCCTCTCAGCCATTTGAAATAAAAATCCCAATGGGCCTTCTGAAATTTTGTGTTTGCTTCAGCATGCATTTTTAAATTTTGCAGAGTGATGGGTTCATGACATGGGCAGTGAACTTTTTCCATGTTTGCAAAAACTCACTGTAGCTCAATACCAGTGACTCGAACAAGTATGGTTTAGGTAAGGCAGTTTAACAGTAACAAGTGTTAAATCCGACAATGAATACTTAGCAAGGAATGATGACAAATATAATAATGAGGGATTAATGCGAAAATAATAGCAATGATAAAACCTTGGAAGAAATGATGACAGTGACAACCCTTCCCCCCAGCTGATTGGTTGAACTGTCCACAGGGCAACGTGTCATTTGACAAAAGGAATACAAAATATAAAATAAAAGAAGGAAAGAAACTAAGAAAAATAAGTTACCAATCACCACGAGTGAGAGAGAAATGTGACAAGCCCGAACAAGAAGAAGGTATGTCGCATGCCTCAAAATCATGGAACAGTGTACGTCGGAGAGGGAAGATCTGCGGAGTTGTGACATGAAATAAAGTGGATGGAACAAGTTGGGCATCGTACAACACGAATGATAGCCGTCGAGAAAAAATTGTCAGATATCGACAACTAAGCGACAATGATGGAGAGAGATATGGCGATATGGAGGACAAACACTTCCAAGTGACTGATTGGGAGATG
Organism: Sequoiadendron giganteum; assembly: GCA_007115665.2. Taxonomy (NCBI): domain Eukaryota; kingdom Viridiplantae; phylum Streptophyta; class Pinopsida; order Cupressales; family Cupressaceae; genus Sequoiadendron; species Sequoiadendron giganteum. The sequence goes on along the minus strand of CM021108.1, from coordinate 638,715,480 downwards.
ACACAGTAGTGCAGGTAGGCAGAGCATCCACCGATGGAAGAAGATGACCAATGAGGATCGGCCATCTAGTGATCAACCATGTGTGAAGAAAATTGTTGAGGCCGACGAAGATATGAGAATCAACCATGGAACCAGCCATCGGGAATAAAAGTGAACACCTCATAGCAAACACAAAAAGGCTTCTGGAAAGGAAAAGATAGCAACTCGAGCTAGAAGATACACTCAACAGTGCCTGTCACTAAAAATGATAGGAAGGTAGTGCAATCCTGATAATGGTTGTTGGTTGTAAGCCACAAACAACCATTATAGCGTGAAGGGGGAAAGCAAGAATGGAGTTGTGTGAAAACCAGCCAAGAACGAAGAAATGATATGGATGGTGACGGGTCAGAAAAATGAATGGAGTGAGAGACCCAAGCACCGGCAACTCAAAGCGAGATAGTTCATGGCGGGAAAGTGACAAGAACTTTTGTTTTTTTTTAACGACAATAGATCGCTGGTCACCCGATTTTCAATCTACCACCACTTAGTGGCACCGAAAAATCAATTTTCAACACTAAGGTTATTTAGCGGGTAATGTTCGCTGAAAACCAAATTTTGAACATTAACCGGTCAACAACGCCCATAAGGGTTTTCATTGTTGGATCTTTTATTGCTTGTTTTTTTCAAAAAAAAAAAATTATTGATCAATTTTGAAGGAGGCCAAAAGGAACAATAGTAAGTTCCTTTGCCACATCCAAAAAGAAAGCTTCTTTGGAAAGAGGTTTTTTGTACAATTTGAGGCGGTAACCGTTGACAAGGAAATTTCTTCTTTTAGAGTCCACTATATAGAGATGAACAACGCCATTATCATATATTGTCTGGATCTCATAGGGTCCCAGCCACCATGTGTGAAACTTTCCTTTCTAGTCTTGGAAGCGAGATTCGTATAAGAGTGCCCAATCTCCAGGTTGGAATGACCGTTGTCGGATGTGACGATCATGCCATAGAGCACATTGTTTCTAAACAACCTCAGTGTGGAAGAGTGCTTCCTGGCGCAATTCATCTAAGGAATGTAGTTGATCAATGTGTGCCTTTTGTGCATTAGAAAGACTCATACCCAACTATAGTGCAATGCAAAGAGTTTTTATCTCAAACTCAATGGGAAGAACTGCCTTCTTACCATAGACAAGTTCATAAGGGGTCAGACCAGTGGTGGTCTTCCATGTTGTTCAATAGGCCCACACAACTTTAGGGAGTCATGCAGCCCAATCGCGCTTATGAAGAGCAACTATCTTAGTAAGAATATTCTCAATCTCCTTATTGGTGACTTCTACCTACCCATTGGCTTGAGGGTGATAAGGTGTAGACTTATGATGGTGAATTTCATACTCACCAACCAAGGAAAAAATGAGCTCAGACGTAAATTATGGTCCTTGATCTGTGGTTATCTCTCGCGGCACACCAAACCTTGTGAAAATATTGGAGTACAGGAAATATGCTACTTTTTTATCTTTAGCATGCTTCAGGGCTACCACTTCGACCCACTTGGTTACATAATCGGTACACACAAGGATGTATTCCTTATTTCCTGATGGCGAGTTGATCAGGCCAATAAAATCAAGGCCCCATTTCTCAAAAAACTCTATGGACAACTGCGGGTGTAAGGACATCTCGTCGGAGCATGTAGGGCGGCCCATACACTGACATTTGTCGCAATGATGAACATAGTGTTTATAATCCTTTTGGATTGTAGGCCAATAGTAGCCTATAGTTAGAATCTTCTGAGCAATCCTTTGAGCAGCAAAGTGTCCTCCACAAGGTTTTGTGCGGCATGCACGAAGTATATCGAAGACATCATCTTTGGGTACACAACGCCGCATGATATTGTCAATGTCGGTGCGAAAGAGAAATCCATTGATCCATGTGTACTGTCCATTGAGTCCAACCAACTTCCATCGTTCCCTTGGAGATAAATGTGGTGGGAACTTGCATGTAACCAGATAGTTTGCAATATAAGCAAACCATGGGCTCTTTGTTGATATAGCAAAGAGGTGCTCATCTGGAAATGCATCATCAACTGGAGTAGGTTCATTGTCTAGCTGTTGTAACCTGGACAAAAATTATGCAACCACATTTTCTCGACCAGGCTTATCAAGTATAGTTTTAGCAAATTCTTGGAGTAAAAGAAACCATCTAATAACTCTACCAGTTATGACAGGTTTATTCATTAAAAATTGAATTGCCGAATGATCTATATGGACAAATACTTTATAACCAGTAATATAATGATGAAACTTATTAATTGCATACACAACAACTAAAAATTATTTTTCAGTTACCATGTAGTTTACCTCGGCTCATGTGAAGTTCTTGCTAATTTAGTAGATGGAATAGAAGAGATTATCCTCTTTTTGTCCAAGCACAGCTCCCATCGAACAATCTGAGGCATCAATGTGAATATGAAACGATAGTTCCCAGTTTGGGCCTCTAAGGACTGGTGTGGTTACAATTTTTTTCTTGATGTCCTCGAAGGCTTCCTAACACTCAAGTGTCCAAGAGAAATCAATGTCTTTAGCTAGCAAGGAAAAAAAGGGAGAGGCAATCTTACTGAAACTTTGGATAAATCTTCGGTAATACCCTACATGACCGAGAAAACTACGAACATCTTTTTGGCTAGAAGGTGTAGGAAAGTCTTGGATAATTTGGATCTTTTTAGGATCCACTTGGATACCTTTAGAGGAGATGTAATGACCAAGCACTGTCCCTTCTGTCATAAGCATATGGCACTTTTCATGACTTAATGATAAGTTGGTATCTATACAACGCCTAAGTACCTTTTCTAAATTTGTTTTAGCCTCTTCATAAGTATTACCATGGACATAAAAATTGACCATATAGACCTCAACACAATCATTGACAAGATCCATAAAAATGCTCAAAATTGCTCCCTGAAAAGTGGCAGGGGCATTACATAAACCAAATGGCAAGACACTATAGGCAGAGGTGCCCCAAGGGCAAGTGAAAGTGGTCTTGTCCTAATCTTCTAGTGCTATGTGAATCTGGTTGTAATCGCTGAACCCATCCAGAAAAGAGAAGAACTTCTTACCTGCAAGAGTGTCCAATACTTGGGAACCACAACTAAAGGAGAAACTCACTGACTATCTGAAATAGGATATATAAACCTGACATTTAATAGTTTTTGTAACTCCTCCTTAACTATTTCACGCAAGGCAGGGTTGAGTCAACGTTGTGGTTGACTAATTGGATGACTACCTTCTTCAATGTAAATACGGTGGGTGCAGGTGTTAGGATGAATGCCACGCATGTCTTGGTGTTCCCAGGCGAATGCATCTTTGTTTGTTCTAAGCATGGCGATAAGATCTTGGATTCTTTCAGGGGTTAACTGTGGATTAATGTTCAGTGTGCGACTAGGAAAAAATTTCATAGCTTCTGATTGTGTAAGTGAGTTAATGGCTAAAACTTGGGAGGTGGATTGCATATCACTCGAATTTGTAGAAGATAAGAATGAACCATACAAGCAATTATGAGGCAACAACCGATGCAATGTGATAAAGTGTTGAACAAAACGTGAACTACCCACCAACAGAAAGTTCCCAAAAGGATAGTGAGTATTTATACTTGAATGGAGGACCATCCTTTCAAAAATTTCATTAAACGTACACTTGTTCTGAAGAAAATTAACAAGAACATTATCCTTAGTAGACTCCTCCATATCTAAGGTTTTATCAATTGTCAGAATTGGCAATGACTCATCTAAGTCACTATCAATCCAAACTAGGTCCTACGTCTCTAACAAAGGTTACGTTGGCGGGTATAGAGTCAATTGTTTCTTGTGCTCACCATTAGAAATGACCATGTTCCCCAACTGACAATTGATAAATGCATCTGCAACTTCCAACCAAGGTCATCCCAAAATCAGGGGATATCCCCCCAGCTTAATTTTGGGCTGCAAGATCACAAAGTCAGTTGGGTATTCCCACGAATCAATAGAAAGGATTACATCTTCAATCACACCTTCGGGATTGACCAAAGATCGATCTGCCATTTGAAGAACTATGGGAGTAGGCCTAAGTCCTTCTAATGATAGTCTTTGCTTTGTTTCATTTGTCATAACATTAATTGCATCACCCAAATCCATAAGGGCATTAGGAATACTTACTTTACCGATAGATACCTTAATGACAAGACTCCCCGGATCCAAGTACTTTGGAATGGTTATGTTCCCGAGCATAAGATCTTCCAACTGTCCAATGACTTGGATGATCTTCGGGGCTTGCTTCTTCTTCTGCTTCCAAGTACATAGATCTCAAAAAAAAATTGTATAGATGGGGACGTCCTTGATGACCTGCAATAAAGGAATCTTGATGTTAACATTGCGCAACTAATTAACAAAATCAAATTCAGGTTGAGAGTCCTCCCTTTGTATTGGTTCAGACTAAAATCGTTCGGGAAAGGGAGGTTCTTTAGTTGGCTCTATTTTTTACTCCTCGTTGATTTCTATAATGGTGGGCCCTTGAAGAGCCTTCCCTGACCTTAACTGAACTCCATTTAGTTCTAGTGTATTTATGGGGTAGATGGGGTAACATGTTGCCTCATTATTATACATAGGTTGGGTTGCCTTATTGTTGGGGTTTGGATTTGGTTGGGTTGGCATTGATGTAGGTCTTGGTAGTTGTGTTGGATGGTTTGTTGGATTGAAGGGTTGAGCGACCAATGATGGCAATGTCGAAAGAAGTTGTTGTGACTGCTGGTATGGGTTGATCATAGGAGGAGGTGGAAATTATGATTGTGACATAAATGGTTGTTGTTGATATGGTGATGGTTGTGGTGATTGTGGCCTCCATGCCTATTGCCACAGTTGTGAATTATACTGATATTGTGGCATCCATTGAGGATATGGGGGTTGTTGCCAACCCCCATACCATCTCATTTGATAAGAATTGGGTTGGCTAGGTCCAGGTACAAGATAATCATTCATCATGTTAGGGTGCATTACTAAGGGTGGAAAAGGTCACCTAGGTTCCATGTAATAGACGGGTTCCTCGGGATATTCCATTTCAGGCACACCTATAGGAAGAGGCTTCAAGGTAGAACTCCTATTGACTTCTTCTAGGGATGAGATGTTTGTCCTATTGTATGGGAAATCCTCACTATTATGTTTCTTGTGACACGTTGGAAAAAACACGGCCAAGGCCTTCTCAGCTTCCTCTTGCTTCCTA